>JAGXCT010036725.1:6612-72516 GCA_022495035.1 Philopotamus ludificatus | reverse complement strand
ATTTTGTAGAAGACGGGGATGTATAAGGAAATAGCATAGGAGGGACTATAGCGAGCGCTATAGAAGGGTTAACTATGTTTAAAAATGGGTTAAAGCTGTTGGATTTTAACTGAAAAAATATTTATACTTCTTAAGTTAGGCTTTGGTTAAGAAATAACCTAAAACAATATATATTTTTTGCAAATTCGTCTGAAAAAATTATGGAATTTATAGAAAAATACTCGATATACTATTAAATATGACCTAGTATCCTGTCAAAAAACGCATAATTTTATTAATAATTTAAGCATTTATTATTAATTTGATAAATTCCAGTAACATTATTTTCAGGAATTAGTTTTAAATTAAAGTAATATAGATTCATGTGTTTACTATGATATTACGTAAGAGGAGTCGAGGGGGGTGGGTTGATCCCAGCTATCCACCTCACCTCCACCACCCTCCAGAGCGTGGGAGTCACCTCCTAGGAGGTACACACTTACATTATTATTTTTTGTGATGTCTTCTGAAAGAAGTGGGAGTGGTGGGAGGGTGGCGTGGGCGTGGTCAGTGGGTGGCGGTTATCTCCGGACGAGCACTTGCGTCATCCCGAGGGGGCGTGGCCAGCATCTCAACGTCTTTTTACATTTTCAGGAAAAACCTTTCAGACACGTATGTACACGTGTACCTACATACATATACTATTTTTTTTAATAAATAAATAAAACATTTATTCATCTATTTATTCTGAAACTCATAAATATTAGTGGATTTTTAAAGGATGTTTTTTTATAAAAAAATATCTATAGTTTATGCATCGAATCATCCGGAATTAATTTAAATAAAAAACAAACGTGGATGTTTATGCAATTTTGCTGGGGCACGCACTCGCTGTATGTTTGCATTGGGCATTCAAACATGAAATCAGTAAAAACATTAAATAAAATGCATGCCAAAAAATAACAAGTGCGACGCAGCGTGGACGACGCACGTGGGAGCGTCGGCAGGTGCCTGCGCCCCCCGGGGGCCACACTCGCCCGCTCGTCCGGAAAATTCAGGAAAAATGTTGTTTCAATCAGATCGGAAATGGCGCATGGGTGGCTGACTGAATTTTTTTTTTCAGAAGCATGTGTTTATCGGGAAACGCCCCGTTGGAAGGCAACTGTTGTATCGAAACATGTTTACAATAATAAAATAAATATACGAGTATATACCAAATTATATCAGAAAAAAATAAATATTTGGCCAGCCTTGGTTTAATTCCATTTTAACTTCGCATCATGGTTAATAAGAAGAAGTCACAGAGGTCCATATCGGTCGAATATGGAGGCTGAGGCATCATAATGATATACTTATTGCCTAAAAACACTTTAGACTTATACAATCGTGGATATTAAACAGAAGATTCGATCGAATACGAAGAATAAATTATATATTGTGAAATCATAAAATAAACATGAAGACTACGGGGGCCTAAAAACATGTCCAGGTACTGCATAATTTCTTATTATTTTAAAATAGTTATACACGAATTTAATCATTGCAAAATATTTATTACGATTTTTTATCAGCGATTTGCATTTTATATATCCGCGTTTTAGGGAAAACCGTGTAAAAAAGATATTTTTATACGCGATTTTGAAATAATTCTATATATTTTTTAAACGATTTCTGGTGGAACGTATATATCTACCGTGTA
The DNA here is from genome assembly GCA_022495035.1 of Philopotamus ludificatus. NCBI lineage: Eukaryota > Metazoa > Arthropoda > Insecta > Trichoptera > Philopotamidae > Philopotamus > Philopotamus ludificatus. The sequence continues at coordinate 70,838 of JAGXCT010036725.1, read as the reverse complement.
AAAAAGTGTTGGGGTATATAGATACATATTAATGTGAGGTGGATACTATCGATTTAATTAATTGTTTTAAATAACTTTGAGAGTTTATTAACATTAGAAAAGATCGAAAAAAAATACATTTTAGAGATTAACGCGTAAAAAAGATGTATTTATATAGAACTTTTAAATAAGTGCCGAATCGATCGAAAAATCGATCAAATTATTTTTGTAAGTGATATTCGTTCATGAATCCGCGTAAATAGAGATATATTGACCGTGCATTATTAACAAAATATTGTATTTTTTTAAAACGGTTTCTGGTGGAACGTATATCTACTGTGTAAAAAAGAGTTGGGTATGCTAGATAAATATTAATGTGAGATTAACATGAGAAAACATTGCAAAAATATTAGGATATTAAGGATTATACGCGTAAAATAGATATATTTATATAGAAATTTGAAATAATTGCCATTGAAAGACTTAAATGTAATTAAAAAGTAATGATACCGTGTAAAAAACGATATATTACCTGTGCATGATTAAAAATCTATTAGAATTAAATCGGTAATTTATTAAATCTTAAATAGTATTTATAAAAATATTCATAACTTTTTTACGCGATTTTTTAGGAATTGTATAATAACACTGAGATATGTGAAAGAAAATCATATAATAATATTAATCAATTTAAAAAAATATATATTTAGCTGTGGATTCGATACATTTTTACGCGAATGTATACATATGTCGCGTAAATATGGAAATAAATTTTATTTCAATAAAAAATTGTCATCTTACACGATACAAATTTGTTGAATAATCTCATAAAATATCTTTTTCATAGTTGTGATTGTTATTTTTTTATAATCTAATCATTTTTTTCAGGCAGTCTGAAAATTTTATGGACCACATTGTATTGGTCGTTGTCACGCTCTGGACTCCCATGGATCGGACTATCGCGTGCTGGACTCCAGACGCTTGTCACACATTCTGAAAAGCCATTTCATCGCATTACAACACATTACTCGGCTCCCTTCAGCTGAAAACTCGTAAAGTCTGTTTTTCAATTTGCAGCCAGCACAAGAAACGGCGGCAATAAACACGACCGGCGGCAACAACCACTGCGACTGACCCACATGCACAGGAAACTCATTGAGATTCATATGATATTTTAAGAGAAAATCTTGGAGTAGATTTTCACGTTGCGCTGAAAACTCCGCGCGTCGCGAGTGCATTTGAATATCGCGAAAATACAATTTTAAAAATGTGTTTTCCGTGTTCGCAGTAGCGAACATTCGAATATATATGATAATAACTTTTGAGACGGAAAAGTGTATATATTTTTTTTAATTAAATTCGGTACGACTGTAATTTGTAAATGAAAGGAAATGGAAAACGATCTAGGAAATGAATCTCGCATTATTTTACGACACGTTTTCATGTGAGAATATAACGTATTGCAATATTGAAACATAAAAGGAGAAAAAAAAATGGTCGTAAAAACGATGGATTTATGGCCATATAATTTCCGTGGAAAATTTTAATTTATCGTCGCGTAATTGCAGGCTATATGCCGTATTGACGTAATGGAAAATAAAAAAAAAATAATGACGATTTCAGCGTTTACTCTCCGATAAAATACTCGAGAGTTTTCTTTTATTCATTTTTTTTGTTATTTTCTCGTTGTTTGCACCACGTCTCTTTGAATGTAATGATGTTGTTGCAAGCCCCTCCTATCTACTCCAGAAGTAACGAGATCGCGGCCCGCATGATAGATGGACCGATCAAAGCTCTCCTTTGCAACCCCTGTAATAGGATAGGAACCAATAAAGCAATGAGGCGATCAAAGGAGCTTATAAGCAGTAGCTTCGACCGTAGCGTCCCTGGAGTCTCGGAGCCTCGATAAGGTACCACAACTCAAAACAGGCTATATTTAAAGCAACAAAAATAACTTTAAAAACAACATATATTATTAAATCAGTAGTTTTCATGAATAAATTTTCTTATTTCTATTTTTATTAAAAGAAAATCTTAGATACAATCTTCTCAGAATTTATTTTAATGTTAGAGATTAATTTTATTTATGGTAGTGTCATTTTTAATTACAGTCAACCCTTCTATAGCGCTCTCTGCTATAGAGCGGCGTATGCGGCAGTTCCTCCTTTAATGCTTCCTTCTATATCAAGGTTTTCTACAAAACGCTTAGATTTCAACGTCTTTCGTAAATATGTAATATATTGCCGTACAAAACAAAGGTCAACGCTTTTTCGTGTACAAAAACTCGGAAAAAGGGAATTCTCGAGAATTTTATACAAAAAATACTCTTTTCTTAAAAATTGTTTTAAACATATAAATATTATTTTTGTATTTTAAATTATAGTAAACCCTTCTATAGCGCTATAGCGTGGTGTATGCGACAGTCCCTCCTATAGTGCTTCTCTCTACGTCGGCGCTACAAATGTCAAATTACATATTTCATAAATATGTAATCCCATAGTTAAGAATAAAATATAGTAGGGTTATTTAACATATCAGATTTTAAGGTTGCTTAGTCTTCTATAAGGGGGGTTTCGATAGAAGAGTTGATTGTATACATTTTTTCTATAACTGTCAGGTTTTTTTCACTAATTGTTTAATGATATTTAATTAAATTGAAATAATTGGTAATTTTAATGAAAAAACTACGTTTTTTCTATGCATATAAAACTAATATTAATTTAAAATCGTTACAACAAATCCTTGTTTTTTAGAAATTGCAAATATGAAAATATTAATATTTTATAGAAAGAAACAATTTAGAGGAAACGTTATAGAAAATTTTACAAAAAACATACTGTAAATTTTGTGTGGTTGACAAGTCTTTTATATGGCGGATTTCTAAAGCATTGTCCTTATTTTCACGCTATAGAAGGGTTGAATGTATACATTTATAATAGTATATATATATTTTTCTCAAGAATTAGAGATATTTTATTTAATTGTTAGGTATTTTATAATTTTTTTAATGATATTGAAATAATTGTATATACAGTCAACCCTCCTATAACGTTTTCTTTAAATCGCTGTTTTCTACATAATTCTAACATTTTTAAAGTCAATTTATTTCGTAAATATATAATACATTGCCGAGCGAAATAAAGGTCAATGCTCTTTGGTTGACAATGAATTTTGTAAAAATCAGCGATTTAGAGGAAACACTATAGGAGGGCTGGCTGTATTTTTTACACTAATTTAAAGAAAAAACGTTTGAAATAGAAAATAATTTTGTACGTATACAAAACGAAAGTTATGTTTTTTTTTAAATTATTGACAAAAATCAATAAACATTTTTAATTTTCTCAAAAATCAATAATTAATATTCTAGAGAATCGAGAGTTATTCTTTATAGATTTATATAAATCTCAATTACAACTGAATGCATTGATTGTGAATATTTGTATTTATCAGAACTCGAGAAATTAATTATGTAAAGTTATATAATTAGAGTCAGCCCTCCTATAACGCATTTCTCATAATCGCTGTTTTCTACAAGATGCCTTGTCAACCAAAGAGCATATATAGGAGGGATAACTGTATATGGCGGGTTTCCATTGGCACTATAGGAGGGCTGACTATAAATGAATTATTATTAACTTAATGAATCCAATACCGTATTATATAACAAAAATATTCTTCCCAAAGATTTAGAACGCGTGGAAAAATACCAAGACGCTTTTCTTATCTGCTTTTAATATAAATTGAAGATTTGCACGGTCATGTGTGAAGCGATTGCTCGAGACGGATCTCTTCCAGCGTGCAAAATAACAAACGTGTCTGCGATATTTTTATTTAATTCGTATTTAACACCTCTGATGTTTTTTCTTGCGACGACGCCGTGTCCAGACCCTCGGCCATTAAATTTGAGCAGCCGTAAAAAAGAGTGGAAATTGTTCTTTTATGAGGACGTTTCTTCCGCGTTATTGTCCCGTCGATCGCGTCTGACGTAACGGCGTCACCGACGTCGCTTAATTGAATTCAAAATGGCGCGAACTATGATCCGCCGATGGTAGGAACGAAGGAAGGAAGGTAGGGGGTGAGCCGGTGCTCGCTGCTGCAGTTGACTCTGCGTAATATATAACGTGGTGTTGTAACCACTTGTCTTGTTCGGATGTGTCCTCCACAGCCTCCTTCCCACCTCGCAGTTTAATGGCCATAAGCAGCGGGCGTCATCAGTAAAGCTGGCTGAATTGAGGCAAAAAAGTGTCTAATATTGTAGGAACCCTGCGCCGAATATACAAATATTGAGTCATAAAAAAAGATTATACTTCTATCGTATAGATGATTTAAGTCCTAGGTGCAGTACTCGAAGGTTTGTTCCTCACAGCAATCGTAGATCGTAGATTCATGTACGGAGAATGATAGAATGTTGAAGATTCCATGGATGGAACACGTCAAGAATCCAACCGTCCTTCAACTTCTTCACAAGGAGCGGGAGCATCTGAACACCATCCAAATAAGTAAAAATGCGTACATTGGACACATAGTATCGCCTTCTGCAGACCATCATGGCTAGGAAGAAGGATTGGGAGCTCTAGATTTATTCCAGCTTATCAAAATAGATAATTATATAGAGAAAAAAACAAAGGCATGTAGATCGATTACCTCTGAGAACGAACAAGGCATCTGAAGAAGAATAAGTTTTATCCCCTCAGCGTTTTCCTTATGACTTCAAGCATTCAGATTGTTCCCTTCACCATCTAAATCATTACTCAGCAGCTGTATTTGATGTTCTAGGTGACTCTTGAATTGAGTCTTATAGAAGTAGGTATATGTCCAAGCTTAGAGTTATAATGTATCTCAAGTTAATCTTTCCAAGACTTACTTTTGACATCTTTGTTAATTTAAGACAACCAGTTATTAGACGATAAATTTTATTAATCATAAGGCCATTGCCCATACTCTTAGGTGCTTAGTACTAAGTGCATAACGTCCCATGAGCTTTCTACTAATTTCTAAAGAATATTATTGCTAGCACTTATTTAGATTCTAGTTAGGTCCAATGTGAACCCAGTTCCTTTTTGAAGTACTTGTGCTTATGTGGAACATCTCTAGGCGTTTACGGTGAAGTACTGGTTGATTTTTCCAGTGTCTTGTTCATTTCTTTTTCCATAACCGTAATTCGAAGAGCCTAGTTAATAGGGAGGACAACCATCGCGGTCATGGTTTTAGGGTTGAGACAGACGTGCCTCTGCTGGTACTTAGAAGGTGGATAGAAGTCTAGACCGACCATAGTGTCCTCCATGTGACAAAACCTGCTTCGGTTTAGAAGGCTATTTAAATAGATCAACGTAGACAAAGTTAGCAGAGAGCCATCATGGAGGAAAAAGTAGAAGGTAAACGGTGGTTGGGATGAAAGAAGCCGCCGTGGCTCCGCAATATTTACAACTGGACCGGATTGGGAGCTCCAGATTTGTTTCAACATAACAGATGGGGAAAAAACAAGGGCATTTAGAACGATAAGGCATCTGAAGAAAAAGAAATTGCATCCTCTCATCGTTTCCCTTGTGTTTGTGACGCTATGCAACTTCATGCACTGAGGTTGTTCCCTACACCATCTAAATCGTTACTCAGCAGCTGTATAGGCGAAGCAGGTTTATACCCTAAATAAAGTTATCTGGTATCTCAAGTTCATCTAAACGTCTTAAGTCTGCTAAACGTCGCTTGTTACCGTCTTTCTCATATTGGGTGGTGTAATTCTTTCTAAGACGTGTACTTTTGACATCCATGTTGATTTAATACGTCTTATTGAGGGATGCATCGACCTCTTTTGTGTAGCCTGACTTACCCCATGCTGGGAATAGAAGCATAAGGCCATGACTGTTACTCTAAATGCTTAGTGCATAGCGTCCCATGGGCTTTCTACTAATTTCTAAAGAATATTGTTGCTAGCACTTATTTTTATTCTAGTTTTTTTGCACTGGATTTTTTTAAGATTAGGTTAGGTCCAATGTTAGCTAAAAATATATTGGCTTTCCTCAACAGTGTACGCCCAGTTTCTTTCTGGTGCAGTTGTTCAGGTGAAAAATCTTGCATGAACTTGGCTATTTAACCTGGAAGACAACCATGGCGGTCCTGGCATCAGGGTTGAGACGGACGTGCCTCTGCTGGTACTTAGAAGGTGGATAAAAGTCTAAAAAAGGATCGCATAGTGTCCTTCAGGTGACAAAACCTCGTTCAGGTTAGAAGGATATTTAAATAATAAATAATAATTAGATCAATGTGGACGAAGTTAGCAGAGAGGCAGTGGCTGTTCCTATCTCCTAAGGGTTGATACCTACTCTGACCTTTTTTCTGGCGTAGCTGGCGTTGTTGTTAGATAACCTAAAAATAGGAGTTTTATGTTGGATTTAAAGGATCGACTGCTTTTTTTATTTATGGAAAAGGGTGCTCTCGTTGCTAATTGGTTTATTCGGCGCGTTGATCGAACCTTAAAGAGAGGTTTTTAAACATGCGCGGATGATGTGTCTGTTGGCGGGAAAATGTTCTAGGAGCTACTTTTGGTTGATCAATCGACAGGTGCAACATATAATCGACTTGACGAATGATTTTATGACATTATGATGCCAGTCTTTTATGGATGTTATGATTGACCAATCGTAGGTTGCCAATATGTCAAAAAATGCATAATTTCTCTAGTTTGAATATGGAATAACAGCAAAAATCAACTGAAAACTTTTAAGGCCTGACTTTTTTAAATTTATTATTTAAAAATAATAATCAGCATCGGCGCAGATGTCCCAGCGTTTGATATTGAAGATAAAGACAGATCCTATCTCATCTTTTATCCCCGTGTCAACAGGGTTGCCTATAAGTTTCTAGATACGCGTAACAAATAGCAATTACAATTCAGGGAGGCTACAGGGGGAGATTCCATTTTATTATTCGAAGAGTCGAGTAGAGAAAAAATAGACGAAAAAAAACCACAGACATATCAATGTTTTTTCGTGAGAAAATAAGGTTATTTTTGTTAAATTTAGCCTATTTTCTTGGGCTAAGAATAAAGAGCGAAAAAGAAGTGTGCTCTGTTTGTGACACGGCCACACCCTGAGCATCTCCCGGCTTACCCCAGTGATCCGGGCGTTAGTAAAAAAGCCACTGTGCCGAGGGGTAGTTGTGAATTATTATAATTTTATGCCGGCCTGCTCATTATTTTAGCAATGTGCCGCAGACATTGTTGCTAATGCCATTCCTGCGGAGTAACATGCCATGCCCGTTGTCGTCATCATCATCATCATCATCGCAGCCATCGCGAATTGCGTAGATATGATCTGGAATCACCATATATTTCAAAATACAAACACTTGATATATTTAATAATAAATAAAAACTAATCTTTACTTAAAAACACTTATATATGTTTTATATTTTAAACTATTATTAAAGTATTTATCTCATGGGAATAAGGGAAAAATATTATTTTTGAAATTTAAAAAGCTTGTTTTTAGATTTTTATCTCAAAGCTTTTTTCAGATTCAATTTATTATTAAAGATTTTCTTTGGATCATAAATCAGATAGTTTTTAAAACCAGAGAATGACATTATGAGCTATAATTAAATAATCTAAGTTACAGTAAAGATGAGAGTTATGTCGAGATATTTTAATCATTTTCGTGGGATTTATGTCAAATATTTTTTTGTCAATTATCAGCTGAAGGTCAATTAATTTTGTAATATGATTGCAATAACTAATAAAATTTAAAATATTGATACTGACTTTTTACACTACGTGGGCCAGACGTATTGGCCCAAAAGATTTCGTAGGAAACAATTTGAAAGACGTTTTTTTATTTAATTTAAAAAAATATCTTTTTTTAACGGATAAGAGATCAAAGCCCATAGAAGCTTCTTATTATTTTTTCCAATCAATATCTCGTTTAATTTATTTTTAAAAAACTTTTCGTGGAAATCTAAAGCATTTTCCAGGAAAATCTTAACAGTGCCCTCAATAATTTAATTTTGTTGTGCTATTTATATCCACTATTCCGCTTGCCAATATTGGGATTTTGTTTGGGATTCCAAGTTTTTGTATAATATAAAAAAGTCTTAAGAATAAATATAAATAATCAGTGACCTTTATTGTCCGCAATGACATAAGTGCGATGTTTTTTATCGCTCCATACCGGATATGAGCGAATAAAAACATCGCGTCATAATGATTAGTAAAAAAACACAAAATACCAACCAAATTATGAAGCATATCATAAATAACTACTTTTATTCTTAGAAAAATTCATTTTTAAAACAAATGTCATGGTATTGTCGACGAATATATCAATTCTTGAATGTTTGGGGTCAATTTTCATACATTCATTTCATACAAAATGGACCCCATCGGCCAGAGCCGTTGGTTTTGAGCCGCCGTGATGAATCGGTTAAACAAGAATCGACGATTTGAGAGCTGAAAAAATTTATTTATATGAAAATATTGTATCGATTGACGTGGAAAATTAAAGAAAATAAATTTCCTATCTTTCAAAACTACCTTTAAATGTAATAATAATTGATTTATGTCTTATTGTCAGGATTTCATCAGGATACAGAAAAGCATACAAATTTAACGATTGTTGCATGGAAGCGATTGTGGGAAAATTAAATTTATTTTCGGAAAATGTGTAACAGTCTTAATTTTTATAATTATACTCAAAGAATGTTTAAACTATTCTTTTAATAATCAATGGAATTTTCTTAAATACGCTAATAATATTAATTAAAATTAAAATTGATTTAGTTTAATTTAATTTTTGTGCTATTTTTATTCAACAAAAAAATGATTTTTTAAATATGAATTATTAAATGAACCAGTGGTTCAATTTATTTAATTTAAAAAAATAATGAAATTTAAGTCGAAAATCGCTAAATTTAGGTTTCTTCTCTTCTGGACTTAGTATGGTCATATTTAATAACCGGGAAAAATGTTCTTATACACCTTGAGGTATTTTTGGGAGCAGTCTCCTGAAACTAAACATCATATCAGGCTTATTAACTGTGCCCATAAAGTCAATCACTATCACCAACCTTCAATTTTAGTTATTCTATCGATGACATTCTTCTTCGCACTAATCTTCGTCTAAAGAAATATTCATATGATAGACCAAGTTATCCAGATTTTTCGTGACTTCTTTATTTTAATTTTTTCTTACATAAAAATGCACGAAAAAATTAAAATAATTATCACATATTATTGATAAATCTATGTTGTATTTATAATAAAATAAGTAATATTATTTTATTCAAAACTTAAATTATGCCATTTAAAATAAGGCGCCAAGGCGTGTAGCGTATATGTACGTCGATACTCTATCTGTGACATCATAGAGATGTTTTGAAACATGGAATTTAATTGAAATACCTTGAGTTTCAAATGAGATAGATTTTTTTCTAATATTTGGATAGTTTTTCCTACGAGAAATTTTAGAGTTTTTATTATATATATATATATTTTAATTAAAAAAAAAATATTAAATACAATATAAAAACAATTTTTGTTTTACATTAACACTAATTTATCTCGTGTCACGGTTTCGTGTCGGATGATATTATCTTGATATTATTTAATGTATCGCATGTTAGAAATATTATTGAAGTGTGTTATATGGAAGCCATTTGTTATTCCCTTTCATCCACTCTCGCATTTCCATAATTCGGAGATCTTTTCGCGAGCAAGTTTTTCATTTGAAAATGTTTCTTTACGGTCTCCAAATTGAGATGGGGGGGAACTCGGAGAGGTGTCTCTGTACACATTCTGCGAAATTGCAGTCGAATGCAGCGGCCGTTAGCGGCGGTGGAAGACGAAGAAGTGGAGGAGCGTGCGAGTGGAGACGTGCAAACACCATTTTCGCAGACATGTAAATTTTCCACTCAGACACGCTTTCCGCAAAGATAAATAAAGTCAAGAAAAACGTTTTGCCATTTTATTAGCATAAGTGATTTATTCCTCGGCAATGGAGACCTCCCAGGGCCCACCCCGCCGGCCCTCGACCACCCCCGCCATCATCCCCCCGCGTTATGCTAATTCGCAATAACACCTCGCCGTGTAATTTCGCCTTAATGCACATACAAGAAATCCCATTACTACCCTCTACGTGCAACTGAAACAATTGCACCTGACTTTTTTTTATTGGTCTGATGAAATTGTGGGAGACGCACACTCAATTTTGCACGAAGGGGTCGTATTTTTAATAAAATTTAAACGCACACGTCAGTCCAAAGCGACATGACGTCACGGCAGAGGTCGATTAATTTTATTGGTGTTCAATAAAACCGACAATAGATAACGGGGGTCGTTAATTGAGTGACGGAGGAGGGGTCGCAGTCTTCGGGGACAGGGGTCGTTATGTCACCGCGATCCGGTTTCGGTACAAATCTTCTCGTTTTTTTCACGTGTTTGTGTTTGTCTTGTGTTTCGGCGCAAAAACAGTGCGAATAATGAAGATTTATTGACGCAATGACGTGATGAGATATTAAGGAGGGTTGTGTGTGACAATGTTAGGGGGTGGCGCCCCTCGATGATGACTCTAGATGGCCTGTGGACAAGAGACGTGAGAAATATGGCATCGACTCTGTAAAGCAAATTATATCAATGCCGATAATTATAAAGGTACAAAAGAAAATTCGGAAAATTAATGAAAAATATATTTCTTATCATAAATTTAATTTTGATGATTGTTTTTAATATAATCTTAAAAAAATAAATTCACAAATAAATAAATACACCTCATCACAGCCAATTAATATATGGAAAAATTTGAATAAAAACTATAGAACAATTATGCTTCTATTTTATTAACCTGCTATAACGCGGTTCACGGAATGCCCCTTTTTTATTCTGTAATCTATAAAAATATTGTTTTTTTTAGTTAAAGCGTAACGCTGGTAATTTAATTTATATATAAAATTAAACATAATAACATGGCATTATTGTAAAACTTTCATCAAAAATTTTTTTAAAAATTATTTAGAAATATATTTTTAAATAATTTTTAAAAAATACGAAAGAATATATCTTTGTACATGTTAATTTCAAATTTCATAATTCTAGCTCGAAAAGAAAAGAAGTTATAGATATTTATTTGGCAGGAGAATTCATGATTCTGCCCACTGTGCGGCGTGACCCTCCTATAGCGCTCCCTTCTCGGCGCCGTTTTCTACTAGACGCTAAATTTTCAAGGTCAAATTACACTAAAAAAAGTTCAATGCCCTTTGATTGACAACAAAATAAAGAGAAAATAATAAAAACAAAAGGAAAGAGAAAAAAAAGGATCAATGTATTGATTTCGTTCAATTTAAAAAATCGAAAAAAAGCTCTCTTTCCAAATTTTGTATGAGTGACTTTGGTTTTTATAACGCAGGATTTCTATAACGTGGTCCCGATTTCTTCGTTATAGGAGGGGTGACTGTATATGAAACATATCTTTTTTTATTAATCTTCTGCAATACATCTGATGATGTAATCTAAATTCTATCTTGCTATTTTCTTAATTAAAATATTTGTTTTACACAAAATAAAAAAAAATATTAAGAAACGAGAGTCATATAATAAATTTTGATTTTAACAGTGTAGAATCGGTTAACCGAGTTTTACTTAACCTATACATTACGGCGGCTTAAAAACAAACGAGTCGTCCGAAGGGGGTATCTCAGATACCTTAAGCGTTTCAAGTCAAGATATTGATGAATTCTTCATCAATATTTTAACATTTTTTTAAAAGATGAATTTTTTTTTTTGAGTCGTGAAGCGATTACATATTATTATATTTTTTTTTTATATATAAGATATTAATCCACTTTCCCTCATTTCTGAGGATCGTGACCATGTGCATGATTCCCCTTATGGAGGACCATGGACATGGTTTTCATGGGAATATATAGTGCAGTGGTTTCCCGTTGCCTTCGGAACCGCAGTGGTTTTTTTATACTGAAGAGCGCTGCTGCCCGCTCCCAGCTTCTTATATTTTAGAGCCAAAGAGTTTTGTGAGATGCAGTTGCCGTCAGCCTTCATCCCACCTCTGTTGACTAATAGCAAGTCATCAGAAGTATTCAGAATGGTCACCCATCTGAATACTATCTGCGCTTATTGGCAATTAACTTTAATAATCATAATTTGATTGTAATTACCTCTAAGCTATGACGGGTATGAATTATTCTAAGAATGTTATAAGAAGGAAGATGAATTATTCTAAGAATAAAAATAGTTTTTCATTGATATGCTTCATAATTTATTTTTTTGTATTCTACAGAACTTGAAAAAATAATAAGAAAATTGTTTCAGCCATTAGTTTATTAACGGTAAAATTAAATAACCTATTTTCACATTCAATAAATATAACCACATTTTTGTATATATACATTTTTTTATTAGCATCCAGTGAATGCAAATGATATTACGTTATGCCACTTTACATCTGAGCTAATTTTTCCTTTTTTTTGTCCAAACAAACAGGTCCATTTGTAACGGATCAGTGTAAAATCTGGACCGGGATTGAGTTATCGTCCGCAACGTTTATGCTTCCTGTCGCGTTTTGCATCACAAAGCCGGCTACACACTGGCTGTTGGCCCGAAATTACATATGAATGAAAAATCAGCGGATAATACCGAGCAGTTGAAATAAAAAAAAAAATAATGGAATACCGGTGGTGTGGGTGGGTGACTTTTGCGGTTTTTCACGTGGATTTATAGCCTTCCGGCAACGCCCGAAAACGGGGAAAACTTTTAAATAAATATTTTTCTTTCCGAGGACCCGTCTCTTTTGTGGCCCCCGCCATACACGCGGCCCTGTCCATGGGCGGCGAGATTTGTAATTGTTTTCGCTGCGGAAAAATGTAAAAAAAAAAATTCGCCCAAAAGGGAAACTGTTGGAATACGGACAAAGAGTATTTTTTTCTGGCTGGTAAAATATTAACTGCGCCATAAAGGGTTAAAAACTCATAATTAATACTGATTAATTTAAATAAAAAAAATCCTTTATTAAAAAAATACAGTTTTAAAATAATATACTATTATTATCGAAATCAGTGGTCGCTAAACGGTAGCTTGCGAGCTACCAGTCGCTCGCAAACGGTATTTCGGTAGCTCGCGTAGCATATTTTATCATATTTATAAATTTTATTATTGAACTAAGTTTCAAGAAATGCTTAACAAATTGCCGGTGTAAAATGTATTTCTAAGTAAAATATCAGCCGAATTGAATTTCGAAATTAACGTCGTTGCCCGATGGGGACTATTTACTATAGAAAATAGACCCCAAGAATCAAGATATTGATGAATTCATCAATATCTCGACTTAAAATGCAAAAAAATGGATTATTCTAACAATAAAAATAGTTATTCATGATATGCTTCCTAATATGGTCGATATTTTGTATGCGATGTCCCACAGCAGACTGAGGCACGCCACAGAGAGACAAATACAACAAGTTTGTGACATGTAGGATTTATATTTTACAAAAACTCGAGGTCCCAAATATACCCCATCGGCACGGCTAGGTTAAGCAAGCTTTTCAATTTTTGTTTATTAATAAAGCTTTCATAATTCGGTTACAATTATTATTTTTATTTTAATAACTAGGGTATTTTTTGATCTCTAAATATATTTTAAGCTAAAAAGTTCCATCGGTAGACCGCAGGATTTCAAAATATGGATTTAGTGTTTATAACATTATTAATATTGTTAAATTAAATATATATTCGCACATTTTCGATATTATAAGAAAATATTTTAAATATTAATTAATTAATATCATCATCACCATCATCATTTGCCAGTCACAAGGCTCTCACTCGCTGAGGGGATGGACCTTACCAAACTCTCGCATGGTAGTCGAGGCCAAAGGAACCTGAGTCTCACACGTGACGTGAGGGCTCCCCTTTCGTGTCCATACCGCGGGGACCCGAGCCGTCTTGGTATGCGGTTTTTTATAAAGAGTTTCCCTCTCTTGGCCATTGCTGGCATTGGACGTACATCTTCTAACATGTTGGTATCGGATTTTACCCTCTCAACTGTGTCCAGGCAAGTAGGAAGGGGTTTGCCTCGGTATTCGTTTGTTCTCTTCTCTAATGCGTTACCTGCTTTAACGAGTCACGAGTGACGAGTAGCGAGCGACCACACACGCACACCTATATATCTATATACACAGGCATACATATGCACATCTGCCCAAAACGAGTCTCAAATAGCCGGTCGCAAGTGATTATTAGCCCTGTCGCGCAATAGCAATCCTTTCATCATGGGAAAGGCCTCCTCAGAGAGGGGTCCCCTAGAAAGAAGGAAGAGGAGCGAAAGTATCGAGACTAGACCGATAATTGGTCAACAGATTAGGGTTTTCCTTCCCAGGGTATACTGGCTCTGTGGTGAGAAATTAATTAATTAATATATATTTTACTTTATTGTGATATAAAAAAATGTTAAAATTTCTAAAGAAAAAAAGGGGTGAGGGGGGGGGGGAGGAAATGGGAATGGAATATGTATAAGTAGTTCACATCTTTATTGAGTTTGGCGACCACTGGTCTCAATCATTTTGACAGGGATAGGTTTTTCTTCATTTTTTCAAGGATCTGGATGCTATAGATATCTTTTTGTGAATGAGATAAAAATCTGTATATTTGTTAAATCATATTTAATTATTATAAATACATTGAAAATTAATTTAGATCGTTTTTTTTTTAAATTATGATAATATTTTCTATGGATTCAAATCAATTGGTTAATTTTATATTTTTATATTTAAAATCAGGGCTTTGAATCGTTATTTTTATGAGTTTTGTTCAATTAAAAATATAAATATCGGTTCGGTTACCGATTTCGTTCCGTGAAAAATAACGGTTTATTTCGGTTTTCGGTTCAGCTTCCAGTGATTTTTTTGAAATGATTTTATCCATCAGATTTTATTTTAAATTAGTTAGTCGCAAGGATTTTAAATAAATGTTTATTTTTTTTGTTTGTTAAATGGGGATTTTAAACATATTTAACCTTTAAGTTAATTTAATTTAACCATTATTTCGATGACCAGTTCTTAGAATTATATATTTTTTATGACCTTTCCATCTATTTTTTTCATATAAGTGCGATTGTCGCTAATTTTTGTTGCTGAGTTGGTATACTAGTACTTGACGTATCTTGGCATTGATAGCCATTTTGGATGCTTACTTTATTGTTGATTGTTAAAATAAGTTTTAAGGTATGCCGAGAAAAAATGAAAAATGTTGAATATTTTTTTGGATAATACAACACTGTTATGATGCCCCAGCCTCTGTATTCGCCGGAAATGTGATTTATTTAATTAAGAAAACTTTGAGAGAATAAAATATAAAAGATATTGATTAAATGCTTTAATACAGGTTTTTTACGTCAAATACACCCATTTGCAAATCAAATGCACCCATTTGCAAATCAAATTGACCCTATTGACCCCTTTTCTATTGAAATGTCTATTGAAATCTTTATAAAATTGCTTTTAAGGACCTTTAAATTCAACTCTATACCAATATTTCTGACGTAAATTGCATGAAATAAAAAAATCTACTATAAAAAAAAATATCTGATATATTTTGCCACTTGAAAATTCTTACAGTCCCATTGTACTCTAGCATCATTATACCCTAGGCGTAATTATAGTCTTTTTACACATATATCTCTCACTGTTTTTGTAACCGATCCGTCACGGTGGCTCAAAACCAACAGCGTCAGCCGATGGGGTCTATTTAGTATGAAATGAATGTATGAAAATAGACCCCGAGCATTTCGAATCAAGATATTGATAAATTATTCGACAATACCTTGACATTTGTTTTAAAAATGGATTATTCTAAGAATAAAAATTCATTTCCATTTAATACTAGTTTTTTTTGTTAATAAAGAGATAGATTCCAGTTCTTCATTCTTTATTCTTCAGTTCTTCATTAAATTTATTTTAAATTTGTAGCTGGCCCATTGTATAAAAGGTTTTTCACCCCTGTTTTATATGATTTTGTAAAACGTAATAATTAATTTTCAATACACCTTGCAATTTAGAGTAAATCAGGTAAGTAACAGATTATCACCAAAATTTTCTCTTCCAATAAGAAATTTTCTAAGCTAAAATGGGATTTTGATCTCACAGTGGTCCGGGAATTTTCCAGATTTTAATCCCATCGAGAATTTGAGGCACATTATGGCAGTTGAAATACCCAAAAGAAAGCTTACGAGTGAAGAAAATTTAATTAAAATAATAGTAAAAGTATGGTATGAGGGAATTTTAATCGAAGATTTACAGGCTTTAGTGGATTCATTTAGAGTATTCATGACGCAATAAAGCAAAAAAAGAGGACCGAAAAATTACTAATAACTGATGTTACGATAAGTTCATAGCATTGTTATTATAAATTTTATTAAACGTCTATAAACATAAAATAAATATTATTTAAAATAAAGATAATTTTTTTATTAATATTTTAGCAATATTTATAAATCCCGCCGTACCCGTCAATCAAATGTTACTCCTGAAAATTTTCACGGTAATTCTATGATGTCATATCATGTACTCAATCAAGTTTTTTACCTCTCGTTGATTAATTAAAATTATTTAAAAAAACAGAGTTGCTATTTCACTGCTCGATACTGTACTTGTACTCGAAATAAATCAATGGTATTGTTGTATGTCGTTATTATTTTTATTTATTAAATATGTTTTCATGTAATTTTAATTTTAATACAACAATAATTTTTATTATATATTTTTAGCATTGGGATAGTTGATATATATGAGGAATATACCACGTGGAACATAGCGTATTGTGGTATAAAGCAATTTAAGAGGCAATAAAATATAACGACAGATCATTGAGGATAATCCGAATCCAAAAAAGGATGCTTTATCCCATTTAACGTCCAAACTCAGGATCGCAGGGGATGATATATATTTATATAGCAGATAAGCTATGTGATTTTTTTCCACAAAGGATCGGGAATTACCTTGATGTTGCAGTGTATCGCAGTATTTTCGATATAAAGTTTGCCAGTGCCGGAGACCGGAAACAGGAAACGTTTCATGGCGGAAATGCACCCCCTCTAGCGATAAGCCAAGGGAAGGAATTAGCCTAGAACAATGATAATGCCCTGGCAAAATATTTGCAATTGCCGACGGTGATTTGTGGGACGTTCGGCGAATTAATTCGAACCTTGACCTAATTATTATGTTTAAAATAAAACAATAGTGTTTTTTAAACGATTTATTTTAGAAAAACATATATTAAACTCTGGCAAATCTACGATTATAATATAGATTTCTCCAAACAATGTTGTTGATTATAGCAACGACATACAAAACGAAATAACTGAATGCGATTATGGACACAAACATCATAGCACGTTTCAAATATTCCAAAACTATCATAATTATGTTTTAACAATTGTTAGCAGCCCTTAAGATATAAGAAAGATACACATAAACTATGTCAAATGAAAAAATATATATATAATATGATGCTATTGTGATGACATGAGACTTAACTTGCAATAATTTATAAACAATTCAATATATTCTTCATCGGCGATATAAAATGCTCTGAATTTATATCAGCATCTGAAAAAATATGCATCAATTAATAATCGATTGAATCATGTATATATTTATATATATGAATACCTGAAAAATATATTTTTCTGCGCATCCTGGAGTATACACGATCGATTCTTATGAATTCATCCTTTTGTTTCCCAAGCAAAAGAACTGCAATAAAAATCGCATCTGCAACGGAACGGACGATCACCTATCCAGATATGACATTTGTTGATGACTGTAAATAAATATCAATTAATTATCTATACATTATTATGTATTTATTAATACTTACGTATTTTTTGCGATCAACATGCGTGAATAATCATAATATTGGCGCAGATCTGCAGAGTTAGAAGCTGATGCTTCTCAATCGGCCATGCAGGATACCCTGATCCTGCAAGGATCAGAAACAACGACTATCCTGTATGGCCAAATAACTCCTGTACTGCAATTATAACCAAAAAAAACACGACAATAATTAATTATACATCGATTATAATGATATAGGTCTAGAAACCGGCCCGATAATTGCGGAAATGCTCTTACCTCCGTTCCGAGTATACACGAGGTGATGAAAATGTAACAATGTACAGTAGTTTTATAACTATCGTGGATCGGTCTATTTGTTTTTAGACCAAATACTAAATACTGGCACGTGATTGGTCTGATTAATGATTGTATTGATTTGATTGGTTCGTGAATGCGCCGTGATTGTTACAATTGTATTAATGGAGTAGTATTCGTTTTGTGAATGAACGCCAATTAACCCGTCCATAACCAACGAATATTATTTTATTGTTACACATTTAATTATGATTTCGCAATATTTAGGATTATGTGGGTATAATGCAAAATTTGCATTGAATAAAAATCGCATATAAACTGAAACATAAGTCTTTATTCATTTCTTTTTCATAATAATATTAATAAAAAAAAACAACAAAAATAGTATTATTTCAACTATACAAGCAAAGAAAATAGACTTAAAATAATAACAAAAATAACCGTGAACTGTAACCCAAAAGTAACACTTAAAATACAAACCAGCTTAACATGCTAAGAATTAATACTAAAAAAATCTTACAATTAAACAGTGAATAGACAAATATTCATTCTCAATGTGGTGAATAAATATTTAGTTTTTTTTTTAATTAACATTTTTCTTCTTTTACGTCATTTTATAATTTATATAAATACAAAAAAAGTGTATGCGGGATTGGTGTCACACTTTTTCATGGTAAAATTTTTTTTTTCAAGTAGTGGCGAGTCGAGATCCTGAGATGATGCTTGTTGACTATTTTATCGATACATATAAATACTAGTTAAACTTAATAAAATAAGCTTTTCAATAAAAACAATCGTTTTTCTATATACATATACATATTTAGAATAAAACGGTAATAGATAAAACTGATTGCGTTGCACATGCCGCAGAAGTCATTTTCGTTTAATCTATTTTTGGGTGTGTTTATTCAGTGATGTAAAAAATATACTTAAAAAATTTAATAAACCTATGCAATGAGCTTCAAATTTTTTTGGGGAGCTAAACCGATACATTAAAACTAAAATTAGCACTAAACTAGCTTACATATAAAGAATGCCGAGCGAGAAGTTGTGGTCTCTCAACAAGAATTAAAATAATTAAGTTTTACATAAATCAATAAAATATCGTTGCGATTCGTGCGTTTTTACAGAAAATGGACGAATCGAAACATGATGAGATTACTGAACGATTGATTTTCATATACAAGTCAATGTCATGCCGTATTATTGTGACAATAAATCGAAAACCACTTTCAATTTATTGCACAATAATACGCATGGATCGATTAAAATATATAAAAATATATTATAAAATTCGTTGTGAACGAATATTGCAACATCTTGTTATATAGAATATTCTATAATGTTACCTGTAAATGTTTTAAAATATTCATTAATAACGATGTTATTATTTTATATTACGTATATTGATTTACCTAGTTATTAGTAATGTATTTATTGAAATTCTGAATCAATTTGCTATGATACTGGCACGCTGAACATCCCAGTAAAAAGCACATCCAGATAATTGCTGATTTATTTAGTTCCTTGTCTTTTCCAATTCTATTGGAAATTGATTGAAAAGATCGGACTGCATTTACAGCAGAACCACGTGTTTTTACGAATACCTGAAATAATTATTATATACATTATAATCTATGTTAAATTTAATCTTATTAAAATAAAAATATAATTACTTACATCAGAATTAGGTAATCATTTTAATTTTTTTATCGATACATAATCGATAGTATCGACTTGTAGATAAAATCGATGGATCACACATCAGCCGCTTGATCGCACAATAATCTGCAACAACAAATAAAAAATCGATA
This sequence comes from Philopotamus ludificatus, assembly GCA_022495035.1. Taxonomy (NCBI): domain Eukaryota; kingdom Metazoa; phylum Arthropoda; class Insecta; order Trichoptera; family Philopotamidae; genus Philopotamus; species Philopotamus ludificatus. Next base: position 50,904 of record JAGXCT010036725.1, on the reverse strand, counting down.
AAAAACATGGTCGTTAACGGGTTAATACGATACAATTGATACAATGATTAATAGATAATACAATTAATATCGAATTAATAATTATTTAAATTATTTAGTATTGCACTTACTCTTGTGCGATCAAGCGGCACGTGGATGATGCAATAATTTGCAAATTACAGCTATTTATAACTTATCGGGATTCGTTCGATTTTTCGTTGGATATTAACCAATCACGCGTGGGCAGGTTCGAATCGGCGCGATCGTGATTGGTCAATATTTATCGAAAGGGATTGATGAGTGATTATTGCAACAATAATGAATGGAAGCCGGTATTACAGTGTCGCATCGTAAAAAAGACAGGTTAACAGTGTCGCATTGCAGAATTGATATATCATTACTCTTGTTTCTGTATTTATAATACATAGGTAGAAGTGTTTCACAAAAAAGCGTATTTTTTTTAAAAAGATCTTACAATTAAAATCGAGAAAATAAAAATAGTTAAACAATTTTATTATTGTATTTTAATCCAATTAACGTTATTGCAATGTGATTTTGATATAATATACACCAAATGTGCATATAAATTACTATTATTTAAGAGATATTAAATAATAAACCAGTTTAAAAATGTATTTATTCTGAATATTAACGAATATCGTTTTTAGATAAATGTTTTATGCAAATTTTTGCATTTTATTGCTTCATGCTATTGCATTCGATGACATGGACGCTAAATATCTATATTTTTATTTGCAAAGTGCTTCCGGATGGGGATACGCACTTGGAATTAGCTGACTCGGAATGCAAACTCCCGGGTTTGCATTTTGCTCTTGTTCACTAAATATATATTTGTTTTCGCAGATGAGTATATCCTTCATCCTCCCCTGGGTTCACGCATTGCTTCACACGCTCCCCATATCCGAACCCCATTGCACCCCATACCATTTTATATTAACCCGAGTACTGCACCGAAGAGTGGAATAGCGCCGGGCACGTTTAAAGAGCAATTGATTCTCGCATCGTGACGTCATTTTACGCGTCAGTGATCAAATCACTGCGATTCATTAACAGATTCATATTTTAATGATTTTTAATTTTTATCGTCTCGAATTTATGGTCTCAGAGACATAAATTGACGCACGGTACATTAGTTCATTTCCTGGGTGGTGAGATGGTGGTGGGATGTGGGGCGAGGTGGGCGGTCGGACGGGGTCTGCTAGGGGAGCCGTGAACCTCACACATATCTCATTAGCATTGCAAATGGCCACAGCACGACTATCAAACGTCCGAAAATTATTGTCTAATACCGACTTGGCTAGGTCTTGCGTGTCGGCCCTCGATAGACATGTCTACCTACGGCAGACAATTGTGTTTCCCTGCGATGTATGTGGATATATGTGCCATCGCCGTCAGGGCTCAATGGTCGTCGGCGAAAATTAATTGCGTGTGCAGATACGAGCTCCGATGCACTCCCAGATTAATGCATAACACAGATGATCCGTACATAATTACGAATTAAAAAAAATAATAATCGAAATTCGATTGATGTATTACTTATGAACAAATAACGCATATATACGTCGATGGCGCGTTTGATTTACGCGGCGCGAATATGCGCGACGGGCGATTGTGTGTTTAATTTATTTTAAGTTTTCGCGCAATAAATCAGGTGAAATCAGACTATAATTCACAGTTTAATGCGTCTAATACCGGCCATATTTTACGCGCAAAATAAATATGGCAAACTTTTCGCATTTTGCAAAGGAAAATGTTATTTTATCTCTATTTTTTTTATATTCCCCTCATACCGAAAATATTTTTTTTTTGGGAAGAATCGTTGAAATTCCGTGTCGAATCCGAATGTGGTGCACACGTGTCTCTCGCTAGGGTCCACTTTCCTCCACGTCTGCTCGGGACTTTGGGACCTTTTTTTTATTTTCGGGGAAAACCGGGGGATGACCGCGCAAGGGGCCTGTCAATACTTGCCATGACAAATGACACAGTAAAGATTGTATATATTTTCCATATCATTTCACAGCATCTCTCTCTTGTGTCAGGATAATATCTAAAGCTTTCTTTTCAGCTAGAGATGTATAACTTGAAAGCGTATAAGGATCATTTTTTATCTCGTCCATTGGCGTGCTTGAGATAATATTTTTTAGAACCATTAATACATTTTTGTTAATTAATAACATAAGATCTTGTCTTGAAGGAAAAGGAGAATCAGTGGTAAGTGTTTTGCATTCCCAAATACACTATAAATCGAAGAATGAAGATAGCAGACTTCTACATCTTCAAGGGTTATGTCTTTAACACGAAATGCTTGATATCTTTGTTCCGTAACCTCTTTAGGGGTATTAACCCAGAAATAAAGATAATACTACTACAAGATAAAAGCAGTTGCTGTTAAATTGCTTTAAAAATACTAGACAGGTCAGATTGAAGAACGTTGGGAATATTTAATCAAATCCCTTTCTACTAGATAGATTTAGTTGGAAAAAAAGTCAAATAAAAAAGTAATTTTGAAAAGACACGTCGCAACCGTTTTCACTGGCTGTGATCGCGTGAAAACACATTTTTCAGCATATAAAATGTCTTTTAAAGGCTTTATTTCAATCCCCCCGTGACAGGAGACCTTTGATGGATGCTCCTAGTTCGTGGAATATATCACAACTATTCCCTCATATGAAACTACCCGAGTGGAACAATACACCACTCAATATTTTGGCACTTCAAAGTGAAAGGGGACGATTTTTTTTCGCCATTTTTTTTATTCGCCGTTTTTTTCGCATTATTCGCCGATGCCTTTGAAGGACACTAAAGCTATTGGGATTTAATGATACGCGTCTGAATAAATTGATGGATGTACCGTGGAACGTGACTCGATGGCGAGTCTCTTAATTTGGCCGATCTGCAAATCGCCATCGGAATAATTTATTGTTATATGGAGATTGTAACAATAAATTGATCGACATTGGCAGTCATTTATGCTGTTTCATCATCATATTATTGTCAACTCATTAAATATAAGATATAATTGATTATAAAAATAAAATAATTAAAGTAAAATATCAGATGAAAATGGGTCAGATCTGCTAAAATTGTGTTTTTTTTGTATTAACTATTATATAACATTTATAACAAGTTTTTACACGCGTTAATCAGTTGAAATTAACGTACAGATTTTAAGTTTATTGCATATTGGGAACAATTTGGGAATAAGTGAATTTTTTTGGGAACATGGGAACATCATTTTGTTCTTGGAAACTGCGTAAATTTTAGAATCAATTTTATTTTTGAAATTACGTGGGTACGAATTTGTGTTATATCAAATGGTTTTTTTACACGGTCCATTGGTATCCGAAAAAAACCGTGTAAAAGAGTGATTTTGTTATAACAAAAATATACGTTTTTGTTTTTTTTACGCGAAAATTTCCCTCTCATAACCCGAAAAATACCAGGGATGAGTATACTGAGATTACAGAATTGTAAATTTCAACCTAGGGTAAATTAGTAAATGCTGCAACCCTCTTATAGCGCCAAAATTGGGATCACGCTATGGAAACCGCCATATACAGTCAACTCTCTTATAACGCTTTCTCTAAATCACTGTTCTCTACAAAATGGTAGTATTTTTGAGATAAAATTGCATATTTTATAAACATTTTTGGCGTTATAGGAGTATTGAGTGTGGAAGACACCCATACAAAATTTGGGAAAACTTTTTTCCCATTTTCATATTTTAAATGACCTTGTTTTATTTTTAGTTTGGTCGCGCACTCATGTTATATTTTGTTGTCAACCAAAGGACATTGACCTTTGTTTCGTGCAGCAATGTTTTACATATTAATAAAATATGTAGACCTTGAAAATTTAGCGTTTAGTTTTAAACGGCTCTTTAAACTATAGGAGGGTCACGCCACACAGTGGGCGCAATCATGAATTCTCCTTCCAAAAATCTGTATCTTATATTTTATTTGAGCTAGACTTATGAAATTTAGAAAGAATATAGGCGAAGATATATTCTTTAATATCTAATACTAAAAATTAAAAATATAATGCTAGACAATGTTTAAAAAAATATTTCAAAATAACAAAAATGTTATTCTGTATAATTTTTATATATTAAATTACCAGCGTTATGTATTAAGTAAAAAAATATTTTTATATATTTCAATTACCCATAAAATATAAAAAAAGTTGTTAATTATTCTAAAACTAATAAATTTAATACTTCTTCATCAAAATCTTTGTTTAATTTGAACAATAAAAAAAAATTAATTGCTAACTATTTATAAATTATCTTCCTTATACAGTCGGACCTCCTATAACGTTCCCTCTTAATCACCATTTTTTTTTACAAAATGCCTTGTCAACCAAAGAGCATTGACCTTTATTTAGCTGGGCAATGTATTATATATTTACGAAATATGTAATTTGACCCCGAAAATATTAGCATTCTATAGAAAGAAGCATGTTACAGGAGACGTTATAGGAGGGTTGACTGTATTACCAAATAAAATAAACTAATATTAAAAAATAACGGTCACAGTATTATTTGCTATTTTTTTTAATGTGATATCGAATATTCGTAATAAGGATTTTTGGCAGTAGAATCCATGATTCCGCCTACTGTACGGCGCTCTATAGAAGGGAGCGCTATTGAAGGGAATTTACCGTATCTAATTTTTATTTATATTTACTACATGATTTCCTTGAAATAGACGTAATATATTGATGACGATAAAAAAAAAGGAAAATGAGTACAAATATACTATAATCTAGTTTTATTTTAAGATCGCCATAATTAATATTTATATTGTGGGTAAGATATAATTTGTCTTTATTTATTAAACCCTCCTATAACGCTCTTTGCTATATCCCGGCTTTGTGCAACAATTTGTACAGTCCCAACAATAGACAAAATAAAATAAAAAAGCCCTTTTCTGAAATTTTGTATGGGTGCCTTGGCTTCTATAGTGCGGGCTTCGGGCAAGGTTAACTGTATTTTTTTACGTGGGTTTTTTACACAACATATCTACCGTGTAAATTTGTTGATGAAATAGGTACAAAGTGAATGAGTCTGCTGAAGAACCACTGTTAAATTTGTTCTCAATAGGGATATAGCGTGCTATAGAAATATTTATATAGTATATAATCAATCAATTAAATTATAGCATTGTGGACAAGCAATCGTTGACGAGTGCAGAGGAGCAGGGAAGCAGTGTTGAGCGGGTGGTGGGGCGAGGGCGCAGGGTGGGGGGTTGATCCCTCTTCTTCCGATTCTTTACCCTCCGCCTCCAGATGCCGAATTTGCATATTGTGCATAAAAACATGAAATCGTATGCACCCTTTTCGTTTTGTTAACCGTTTGCGGTACATAACTCACTTACGCCGGGACGATGAATCGTTTGTCTGCCCCGCCAAAGAAATGCAGACACAAAGAATAAATGACCACTCGACTCGATAATTGGAGTAGAGCGGGCAGATCGGCAGACACTTCGTTACCCGGGAGATCACAAAAGCAGACGAGTGTCGGCGTTATGCAGATTCCGCGACAAATCACCGGGCGCTTCTTTCTGCACCTCGGAGATTTGAATAGTATTAGAGTGGCTCTAGGATGGCACTCCCTTGAACCGGCGCCCTCCCTCCTCGATCCGTCTGTTTATTCTTTAAAAGTAAATAAAGCAGACTCACAATGCCAAAGGTCGTCTGTTTTTCTTTATCCTTTATCCCGAATGGGGGGATGGAAGCGGTTGAGAGTGCGGGGACGAATCTGCAAGAGTTTAGCATTTTAAACAATCTCTTTGATTGCTGCGACACTTCAGACTGCAGAGAAATATCATATTTAACATTTCTGCATTAATTGTCGATGCACTGTTTACACGTGCGTTGGAATTCGTGTTTCTGAATTGCCGCCAGGTGTTTCTGGCTTTTGTTGAATTTATTCTCGTCCTCGGCCAGATTGGTCCTCCCAGGTCACCGGTCCAGGTACTCGAGCACGTGTGTATGTACAAGTTTCATAAATTATTCTGCAGAGATCAAAGAGAGACGACACCCGGCCGCCGTGACGGACCCTCCGCGCTAACACTCTGCGATTTGCATACAACTCACTTTTAGCTAGGCTAGGTGGGGGGAGGTCGGGTCCCCGGGACCCTGACCCCGCCGCCGAAGACCTGTTTATGATATGGACCACCCCCAGAAAGTGGACTTGTGATTCACACCCCGTAAAGATAATCTTATCATGGGGGTCGTGGATAAGTGTCGCCATCGCCTGGTTAACCATTTATAACGCGAAGACCTGAAGAGTGATGGTAGCTGGCAGCGGTGGGGTCTTAGCTGTTTCTTGAAAATCCATCATATAACATACTATTCATGCATATTTAATATTTAATTCCATGATTTTATGAGTTCTCTATAACAAGTTCGACAGTCCCTTCTATAGCGCTCTCTCTTAGAATGTAAATTTTCAAGGACAAATGATCAATGTCTTTTAAAATATTCTAATGATCGATGTTCGATTTACAAAATAAAATTAAAAAGCCCTCTTCCCAAATTTTGTACGAGTGCCTTGGGTTTCTATAACGCGAATTTCCTATAGCGTAATCTCAATTTCATCGTTATAGGAGGGCCGAACGTGCCTGATAAACAATTTATAAGAATACAGTCAAAAAATTATGAGGTAAACAATTGAAAAGTGTTGATTTTAATCTAAAAAACAATCCTCGAAGTGGAAAATTAATAAAAGAGGGGAGGGCTGACTGTAGCTTATTATTATTGAAAAAAAATATCTGAATAGAAAAGTTTGACTTATGCTTTAATATATTAAAAATATTATTATTAAAATATATTTATTTTTTATATTTAAAGTAATGCTTTGCAATATATGTATATTTTAGGTCATTTAGACCAAGCTTAGCTGCGACAAGCTGGCTGCCGCAGCCAAGATTTTGTACAGCCAACGTTATAGTGGCTGCAGCAGTCAGATATTCTTGACAGTATGACATCTATATCAGTATGGCTGCGGCAGCCAGGCTGCGACAGCCAGGCTACTTAGCGAAATATATTAAGAACATGTTGTTCTGAATTTTAAAAGACTAAACAATTGAAAGTTTTCAAAAAATAATAATAATTTTCAAAATATAAATAAATAAGGTTTATCTATAAAAATTCTAATTATAAAACTATGCTTACCAATAAAATATCTGAAAAAGCATAATATACAACAATTATTGAAAAATTGATACGTTTAATCAAAAATTATAATATAAATATAACTTATGTTGGAAATCATTCTAATTGTAATAATATAAAAATAAATATCTTTTATGAATAATGCTATCAATTGAGCTCGAATTTTTTGAAAGTGGTATAAGTTCATTTTCTGAAGATTTCGCCCAGACAAAATCGTAAATGACGACGATTGCGCCTGCGACTTAACCCCCCTATACGTAAATTCCTATAACGTCCCCCCCTAAAACGTTTGCGGTAGTTTTTTCCTATAACGTCAAACCCCCCTATTACGTACATATTTTAAAAACGCTAAATAGGATTTTCATAAAAATCCTATTTAGCGTTTTTCTGCCCACAAGTTGCGGGAAGATTACGTCAGCCAAAATACGATATCGCTCATCGCGCGAGTCAAGTCATTTGCGCTGGTAAACAAGTAAAAATGTAAAAGAAAAAATTAAAATGTTTGATGCACTGATCTCCTTCAACCGTGGTTGAAATTACCCCCCTATAACGTGTAACCTATCTTGACGTTATAGGGGGGTTTACTGTATGTTGTAATTGTCCAATCTAGTCTAATTGTATACTTTTGTTGTAAGAATGCTTTTGGTTAAGTGGAATAAGTCCATTTTATGTCTCAGGCAATTTTTTTACAAATTCTCTTTAAAAGAAGATAATCCAGAATTTAAAGTTTATTTGAAAGGATTTATTTAAAAAACGACAAAGTTTAAAAAAAAATGAAAAATACCACTGTACCCAATTTCAAGGGAGATATAATTAGTTTATTACCTTACATACCTCCGATTCACGATAAATACTGCACTTCTCTATGTATAGAGTAGGAATACGTTTGTTTTTAGTTATATGTTTATAGTTTATAAATTCACAGAATCTAGCGCCCGTGTGCAAAATTTAATTAAGTAAAATTAATTAAATATAATTAAAATATATTTAATTTATTTAATTTATTTAAGCCCTTACAATCTACAATAAAAAAAACATTTTATGAAAGAGAATTAGGAAATCTCAGCGCACCAAATATTCCGGGCGCCTGTGTGCACCGCACAATCTGGCCATATGGACGGCGCGCCCCTGTAAATCTATTATAATTTAACTGTAATTAATTTCAGTTAACTTACATATCTTCATTCAATACTTATGTTTTATGTTAAACTGATACAATTATTCGTAATTTTTCGAAAGTGGTATAAGTCCAGTTGTAGCTAAAATATTAATTATTTTTGCATAATGAAATTTTAATAAGTCGACAGTTAAAACGATTGTGTTAATAATTTTATACTTTAAATATATATCATAATGTGTATAAATGGACTTATACCACATTCAAAAACAACGTCTCAATAATGATTTTTATTATTATTGTAAATACATTATATTTAAATAGATTCTACAAGCACACAACATCGCCATATTTCTATATACTACACATAGAATAAACACTATGCAAATTTTTATTCAATTCCTTTGTTTCGCGGAATTTATCTTCAGCCTGTTGTTTTCGAGCGAGATTTTCGTTGGCAGATTGGGGGGCGGGATGAATGAAGATAAATAAGAGGTTTTTTGTGTTTGTTATCCTTCTTTGATTATGTCATCCTTCAATTATGGAAGAGACGTCAACCGGCGACGTATTTTTCCACGATTTATTTAATTAAAAAAATAAATAATAGAAAAGGGAAAAATGGCCCGGCCACAAATTATTCATATTCAATAGAACGAACGCCGTATTAATTTGAATAAATTTCCAGCACAATGAAATATCTGAAATAAATATATATATAATTAACGTTCGTATGTGCGGACGATGATTTTTATAATAAATAAATATATATGTGTAATTTTTTATCGAATATATTCGGGGACGATTTTTAATGTCGCAAAGGATTTCATGCATTATTCATAGATTTTTTTTATTATAAAATTTATACGTTTCAATGTAAAGAATAACGTCCGCATTTTTGGGGATTCTTCATTAAGAGCTGAAGCGCTCTGTCAATATGACTTATCGGAGAAAGGGAAGATTGTTTCAGGGGGTCGACGAGGGTATTAAGGGAAGATCTGATTTAATGAACTTTTTTATTATGAAAAATTTTCAATATTTGATCTCCAGACGATTTCAGATTATAGCCGAATAATATATATTTTTTTCAGACACATATATATTTTTTTTCATAGAAAAAATCATGAATTTTGAAGAACCGTTGTTGTTGAGGGGGTGGCGGCTGGGCGATTTCAGCAATAAGAGCCGAGGACGGTCCACTATGCAAATTCAATGCAAATTTTTAGACATTAAAGCTTTCTAATATAAACTGTTCTCCTCTTTGCCTTTTTACATTAGACTTTTTGGATAAGCCCCCGGGATGTGGGCGCCCAGACCGCGCCCCTGTCCTCATTACCGTCGTAAGAGGCTCTGATTCTTAAATTAATTATGAAAATGTCTGCTTTGGCAAATCCCCGTGTTTGATACCGAAGACGTTAGACGTTATAAATAGGGTACTTAATTTTTCATTAGAATCTTTTTCAAATGCTAATTACTGCAAGATATACGGCAAGCATTAAAAAAGTTATTTAATATAGATTAATGTTTTAAATTTATATATACATTTATATTTTTATTATATGCGTATAGCCCTAACGAAGTGTACGAGTGGTTATTAACGCCTCAATCCAGCGGCTGTGAAGAGGGATCTCGACAAGGGCCGGAATGGTTGTTATGGATTTTTCTTCGTTAATTAAAAAGAAGCCTTCAGTGCCCTCTGGAAGCCTTAACTAAGTCTACTCTATTTACATAAATATATAAATATCTAGGTGCAGGAGGACGGGGCACTTGGCTGCTGTGTTGGGATTAGCGAAACGTCTTCGGCGAAAGCTTATGAAAGTAATATTCACAGCAATGTTGTATTATTTTTTTTATTAAGAAACCATTTAATTAATATTTTTATTAAATAAAAAAAATATACATTTGGCGCGGGATTGTGGCCGACGATTGCGCCCCTAGAGGATCATAACAACGACGATTGCGCGCACGTATGCTGAACGCTACTATGGATAAATAAAAATATATTTCATGCCCTCAACTATTGTATTTCGACGTCCTATCTTTTTCATCATAAACTATTATTTATTTAGTGAAATTATTATTTTCTACATTTTGTATGTTTTTTTACTAAATATTTTTTTTGACGCCGAATTAGCGTCCAGACCATTTCGCCTGCAATTAAAATGTATTAAAATATAAAATAATTAATTTTTGACGCGAATTTAGCGTCAAAAATTTGTCGTGGGCGCAATCGTCGTTGTTTGCGATCGTTTTGGTGCTTTTGTCGGCGTTAATTTGCATTGCACTAAATTATCGTCTCGCAATTGTTTTACTTACAATTGAAATACATATTAAAAACATATAAATAATTGCAAATCTTATTTTGACTTATACCGCTTTTAAAATAAATTATTATTAATGGAAAGATGTTTTTTAAAACACATTGATTGTATTAAGCGCGTTTTTAAAAATAACGTTATTCTGGACAGCAGTTATTCTAAATGCATTTAAAATACAAATATATTTTTTTTGGAGCGAAATTAGCGCCCAAGATTCCACCCGGACAATCGAAAACAGCGACAATTGCGCAAATGATGACATTTATAATTCTATGATTTAGTATATTATATTAATTGTTTATAATTTTAGATGGAAAAGGTTAGCTTAAATTATTATATATTTTTTTTATTATCATCAAAATATTTATTATATTATATAATAATTTATTTTTGATGCGAATATGGCGCTGTTTTGTCGTGTGGGCAATTGTCCCTGTTTACGATTGTCCAAATTATCGATTCATCATTAGTTTGCTTTAAACAAAATATTTATAATATATATATATTACTAAAATATATTTTATAAAACATATATACCCATCCCTCGCTTAATACGATACTCGCTAACACGGTGATCTAGCAGAACCTATCTTCCGTGTTAAGCGAGGGATAGGTGTATATTGTAAAAGCGGAAAATTAATTAATTTATTATTTATATTTTTTTGGTGCGGGATTGGTGCCGACGTTTGCGCCCCGACAATCGTAAACAGCGACGAATGCGCCCGCGATTATATATCTTTATTTAAAATCTATATAAATCATATTCATAAAAAATGATTCATATTTAAATATAGACTCAAAATAAGTGATTGCTTATCGAGTGAAATTATTACTTTCGGCATATTGTATGAGCGCATTTTTCCAAATAATGCTATTCCGGAGAGGGACTGATAAATAAGAAAAAAAGGAAAACATATTTCCTCCATATAATCGAATGTAAAAGTATACAGCAAACATCTGCGCCTCGAGAGCCCTCCTCCACTTTCTGCGGCGGTTTGTTTAGATTCCTCTGGCCGATTGTGTTCCGACCCCAAGAAGAAAGCACGGGGTGGGTTCTTCTCGCGCGATTCACCCCGCACTCTCCTCCGGTGGCGGCTTTATGAATTAAAACAGCCCTCAACTTAATTAAGAGGCCGTTATTAAAGAGGTGGCAATATTCCCCCGCGATTTTTTTTAAATTTCGCGGCTACATTTGAATATAATTTATTATTATTATTTTAAAAAAAAAATAAATACTTATATTAACGGATTTAGAAAGGAGCTTACGATGAGACGTGTTAAAAGTTGAAATCATCGTGTGAACCGGTCATGCGTTTTGTATTCGCCGATAAAAGAGGGATTAATAAAACATGTATTCCCATTGTGTATCAGATAAACAGGGATGCGACAGGGTGTTCGGTAGAAAAATAACATGTTGTTGTTGAAACAATTGCCGATTGGGTGTTGTGGATGAGCCTGATGGCGCATTGTCTGCGTGGCCAATTGAACCGCGAGAGAATTAGTTGGACGCATCACGTGCCTGTATTATTATTAAAATTAATTATTCGGACCGGTTGCCAGTGGGAGTTAGTGAGTGCCGGAGCACCCTGTGGATATTAGTGCAGTTTGGCACGTCCCAGTGGCGCATGCAGATGCATACAGTGCGTGGGATTAGGCTTACTGGGACACACTCCTCACTCCACTCCACTCTAAACACTCGCCCAGATGCTGTAGATCATTTTTTTTTTAAATAAAATTTAAATTATTAAATTGTAGAGAATAAGCATAAATATTAAATTTATTTGCATCTAATTTGGCGCCATTAGATCTCGATGTTTTATTGCAGCGCTCTTTTGTCCATTGATATTTTTTCTTGTAGTCATTTTAATCATAAAATTATTAGGGTGATTATATTATATTTTTACTCATAACTTTAATTATTATATATTATTTGAATGATAAATATTATATACATATATAGAATATACATTAAAAAACTATTTAGAGTTGTATTTTATCTTGTTATTAATATGTAGATTAAATGATAACGATGCAAAGGCCGGTTTTTCGGCTTTAAAATCATTCGTAAATATTACTTTCTAATTTTTTTTTAATATGTAATATTTAAAAGCAAATGTAAAATGAGGATTTTTTGATATTTTATAGTCATATGTTATCTCATTGATATTCTATGGTTGGTCCTTAGATTAATGACGATCTCTAAAAAATTGTTTATTGGTCTGTAAAATATTTATTGATTATTTTTATTGATTAAGCCAATAAATTAAATTTTATAACTTTAATAGCACCGATTGTTAATATTATTTGAACTGTAAATATTATATAGAATTACAGAATACATGTTAAAAAAGTATTAAAAATTACGTTTTATCTTTTATTAATATATTATGTAGATTATATGATAAGCTATTTTTTAAATATGTAATATATTAAATGATTATTAAATTAATATTTAAAGTCAATGATATTATTTGTATTAAAATAAATACAATAGTAAGTATGATCTATATTTATGCGATTATTATAAAATATTTATTTTCACCCCATTCATCAAAAAATAATAAAAAGATCTGTTAAATCGTTAAGCGTTAATCCACCATAACTTATAAACTAGACAGAAAAGGCTTTTACCTCACAAGAGGCTAACATTTTCGACTTTTTATTAAGAATTACAGATTATCTGTTTAGATGAAAATTTCAGAAATATCAATGTCGTAAGGAGATCTTAATGTTTTTTTAGGCTTCTAGTTGCTTTTTAAATAGCTAAAACGAAATAAAAACTATATATATAAATGGAGAGTCTATAATGCTTTACATCTTACAAAAACATTGTACTAGAAAATTCGAGTCCTAAATTTAGAGTCCTAAAGCCAATAAAAAACTAAACGCATTCCGTTGAATATTTTTTTTCGATTTTCTTGAAGAACACTCAGTTTTCTGATTAGAATATTAATGAAAATTTGGTATTTAATGGTTTTCTTAACAATTTATTAATAAAAATAGCTCATTTTAAATGGTATATATAATAAAATATTTTTTAAGATTTGAATTACAGATAGAATGACAGAATTTCAATAAAATATGCCTAATTAATAATATTAGGCATATTCTAAGTATTAATTTAGATTTTGATAAAGTAAAAAAAAAATTAATAATGACAGAAACGCTAATCTAATAGTATTAAAGAATTAAAATAAGTATTATTAACTTTAAAAGATAGTACCGAGCAGTGAAATTGCAACACTGTTTTTTTTCAAATATTTTATCCATATAATCGAAGGTAGAAAAAAAAAATCAGGAGTATTATAAGGGGAAGGTACAAGGAAATTTGAAAATTGGGCCTAAATGGCCGAAAATGAGTATTTTTAAAAAAAATATTTATTTTATATATATGACAAATTAAAAAAAATAATTTATAAAAACAAACTTAGAATGTATTTATTATATCAATTTATATTAATTTGTCGGTCCTTTTTTTTCTTTATTGCGTCATGAATACTATGGGGCATAAAGTCCAATAAAGCCTGTAGACGTTTAATTAAAATTCCATCATACTTTTTCTATTATTTTAACTAGATTTTCATCGTAGGCTTTCGTTTTGTATATTAACCGCCATAAGATGCCACAAATTCTCAATGAGGTTAAGATCTGGCGAATTCTTTAGCCAATGCAAGGTAGACATCTTATGTAAAAGAGAAAAAAAGGATTTTTTAATATAATTCTGTTGGCAACGTTACTGTTACTAAAAATTAATCTAACGGATCTGTGGAACGGAGCACTGTCATCTTGGAAATTTTGTCATTTGTGCTGGAAAGGATGGTTTTCGATTGATCCAGTATAAGTTTGTACGCTGCAAATACAACTGTTCCGTTGAAGAATGATAATTCTTCAATTCTAAAATATAAGAAGCAATTCCAAATCATTTAGTGCGTTGAGGCATTTAGTGAGGCAATTTTAATGCATCCACTTTCCAGATCTACGCCTTAAAAACTGGATTTCAACTTATACAAAATAAATTAAAAATGCTTTCATCGGAGAATATGACTTTATGTTAGTGGAATATTGGTTTAAGGTTTGGTAAATTTTCGCCCGTTCTAATCTAAATTTCATCATATTCTTTGTTAGTAATGGTTTTTTCACCGACTGATGGACCATTAAACTGCCTTCCCACAATCTTCTCCGGATGATGTGTATCCCAATAGCAACACCGCCTGTTATAAATCCTTCTTGAATATTCACTGCTGTTAATAATCGAATTTTCAGACACAGCCACCTCAGCAATCAATAAATAATGTATAAATATTTTATTGAATTTTGTATTGTCCATTCTGGTCCAATACCTTTTGCCATCTTTCTGGCAGTAGCATGATTCCACGCTCATATTTTTTTTTGTTCTCTGCTGGCAAAAAACTGATTCAGGTGATTTTTGACCTCCTCATTCGAAGTAAAGGTTTTACCGTCTAAAAAAAATTGTAGATACCAGAACAATTAATAATCAGAAGGTGCTAGATTTGGAGAATATGTGGGTGTGGCAGTATATTCCATCCAAGCTGTAAAAGCTTTTGGCGAGTTAACAACTTGTATGAGGTCTCGCATTATCTTGGTGGAACACTACATTCGTTCTATTGATCAATTCTGATCTTTTCTGTTTAAGTGAATCATTTCATTTGTTCAGCTGATGACAGGACACTTCAGAATTGATCGTTTTGTTGTCCGGTAGAAGCTCAAATAAAACGATTCCTTTGAAATCCCACCAAATAGATAGCATCACTTTTTTTGATGAATATCGGCTTTCGAAGTGTTTTGAACCGGTTCATCTTTTTTATTCAATTGTTGTACCCCATTTCACGTCCCCGGGATCATTTTCTTGACGTTTGAGAAGCAAATCACAGATGACACAAATTTCTTTCTATAAGAACATGAAGAACCCATATGTCGAGCTTGAAGATTAAACCAAGGCGTTTCAAATGATGATCATGAACGGTCGAATTCAATCAATTTAATCTCTCAGCGATCTCACGAGCTGTTATTCGCCGGTTTACATCAATTAATGCCTTTATTGTGTCTTCATAAGCTTTAACTGGCCTTATAGAACGTAGTGCATCTTCAACCCGTTTTGGCACTGGCGTTCTGTCAATACATCTTCTCCATACACATCGCATAATTTTTTTTTGCTTGAACAGCATTTTTACCTTTTTGATAGTAAAAATAGAAAATATGCCGAAAATGCTGTTTTTCACTTTCCATAATTAAAAGGGTACCAACCAAAAACTACTGCGTAGAATCAATCTATCTTTTTCTTTCACAAGCATGCCTTTATTAGATTATGTGACTTAAGTGTGAAATTGCCTGTGAAAAAATACAATTAAATCTTTTGTTGGGAAAAAACGAAATGACTTTTCGAACAACCCAATATAATTAAGATAAATAATAATAATAATCAAATTATAATGATGACTTTTCAATAAGTTTATGATGCTTGAAAATCTGCACCGAAACAGAAATCAATTAATTACGATGGTATCATTGATATCGCGCCACGGGGTGCGCGCCATTATCCCCATTGAAAATATTAAATCGTTAAAAATTATTTTGGTGACTTATCAAAACAGCACACGACCGACGAGCGTGCGGCAGTATCGCGCGAAATCGCGCTCGACGCCCATGCAAAAAGGCGCCCTATCGCCCGGCGTCCGACGGTTCGATCCGGCGTCCGCGGCGACACAATGCACCCCAGCTAAAAAATATGACGGCATGTGCATCGGCGCAGCGTAAAATATTGGTCATATCATAAATAACGGGACAATGGTGGGAGGACGTATTAGAGGAGGACGCCCTTTTTAGCGCGTGGCGGCGCTCTGTCAACAGAGATTAGCCATTGTAGCTGCGCACGCGCATCCCGGGGAAAAAAACGGCGCCGCCACGCTCCCGCGCAGAAATCACGGAGCAATTAAGGAAAAAGGCGTAAACAAAGAGGGGACACGGCCGCCGGACCCTCCCCCTCGCCGATGATTTAATGTGTGCGGACGCTCATTTTTTTTTATTCGGGGTCTCTTAAAAAATGACGTATTTCCGCACAATTTGCCGCGTGATACTTCCGGTGTCGTCCGGGAGACGGCTCTATCGGCGCTTTGTGTTGAAGATACTTTTTTATTGCTTCATGCGTGGCCGCTCCGGCGAGGATGGTTGATGCTTAATGGATCGAGATCGTTTGCGCCACGATTGAGATGTCCCTCCGCCGTTATTAAATCGGGGTGATGCTAAAATGAGTTTTATTTAGTATCGTCATTCATGAACACTCTGCCCATGATTTTATGCAAGTTGTGCGATATTAAAAAAACTCTAGATCAGGGATGAGCAACCCGCGTATTACTATTAACCTAGCCGTGCCGATGGGGCCTATTTGGGGCCGCAAGTTTATGATTTAATATAAATATAAGTATCCGTCATAGCTTAGAGGTAATTACAATCAAATTATGATTGTTAAAGTTAATTTGCCAATAAGCGCAGAATGGTCACCCATCTAAATACTTCTGAGTGACGCTAGTCAACAGAGGGGTGGGATGAAGGCTGACGACCTTCATTTCACAAAAAAAAAATTGTCAAAAATATAAGTTGGGAAGCGGGCAGCAGCGCTATTCAGTATAAAAATAAACACTGCGGTGCAGAAGGCAACAGGAAACCACTGTACTATATATTCCCATGAAAACCATGTTCATGGTCCTCCATAAGGCAAATCATGCACATGGTCACGATCCTCAGAAATGAGGGAAAGTGGATTAATATCTATAAATCCTGCATGTCACAAACTTTTTGTATTATATAAATATTATAAATAATTATTGCCAATTATTGTCAGCAATTGCAAAAAAAAACAACTAAAACAACAATATTCGCTTCTGTTACCACGGGCGCGATGTTTTTTCTCGCTCGCATCCAGTACGATTTAAACGTATACACGTGCCGCGAGATTTTGGGGTCGGTCTACCAGTGGCATGTCCTCAGTCTGCGGCGGGACATTGTCACGTGTAAATGTGATTTACGCATCATATTAATCAGTAGAAAAATCCAAAATTTCGACTGAATTTTGAAAAACATTTCTTAAAAAAATATCATCAATATCTTGACTTGAAATGCTTGGGGTCTGTTTTCAATTATAAATAGACTCCCTTCGGACTAGGCGGATGGTTTCAAGCCGTCGTGAAGAATCGGCTATTGAGTGTTTTATTTCTGTAGTTTTTAAACTAGGTTTATTTTGTTTATATTGAGATTTGAGTTAATTATTCGGTGTTTGTATTTTTATACATTTTTTGTGTGCAGCCAGCACAATTTTTTTAAATTTGTAGCTGGCCTGTTGTATAAAAAGGTTGCTCATCCATGCTCTAAATTAATTTTCTGAAGGCAATCTTATGAGGACGAGGAATAAAAGATGGAAACATTAATATTATTATCAAATTAATATGCAAGTTGCAAGACTTAAAAAATGATTAAATGCATTCTACGGTATAGGATGTTTTTTTTTATTCACTCTCGCATAATTTAGCATAAAGTCAAAGTGCAGTTATGCTGATCTAAAAGGAAAACTTATTTGGTGGTCAGGAAAAAGTCCACTATTTTGGGCACTGTTTTTTGGATTCAGTTTTTGTTCTGAGACAGCAATACAGCAAAGTTCACGACTTCTCGAAAAGAAATATATTAAACTATTCGTTAGCTATATATTTTTTTTGTAGTTACTCCTTTCTGTGCCAAGCGCATGATGTATATGATCAAACGAATCGTGCCTCAGTGCTACGCGCATCACGTACATGATCGAGATTCTTTCGAACTTTAACTTGTCGTTACATGTAAACTATAGGGAGTTAAGCAAGGTTGTTTGTTTTAAAAATGTGTGCGTGAATCGGTGAGTCTCGGCCGGCCGCCGCGATCTGATTGATCAATTCGATCATTTGTTCTATTTATTATCACGAAAATAAAGCGAATCTAGTTTATTTTTTTAATAGAGATGTAAGAACATATCCTAATTCACACGTTTGCGTAGATCTCGTATAATAAAGCGGTAAAACGGTGTATACAAAACACCGTTTTTCGATTCGATTCCATTCGTTCTCAGATCCGTGGCATCGAAACGGTTAAATATTACTGATATATTTTCAAATATAATTGCTAATTTTATGTTTAATTTTATGAGCTGATAAATTATGAACGTAGTGATATACTTTGTAACTTAGAGATGCTGGAATTAAAATAAAGCGTAGAGATATGCCGCACGGAATAAATCTTCTTGTATAAAATAAAGGTAGACGCGGTAAGTATCAGATTTACATTTTTTTAATTTATGTTTATTTCATAAGTTTCATTTTCATACTGAATACGATTACATTAAAGTATATTTTTTATAATCATAATATTAGATATCAAAGAGATGTAATCTGTCGCCCCCGTCTCCCCCCCCGTCTCTCTCCCCCCTTCTCCGTCTCCACGTCTCTGTGGGCGCTTGTGCGCAAACAAAATTGATTCCGTTGTCCTCGTGTCGAATCCGACATGAGCAAATAATAATTTGGCGGATCATCCCTCAGGTATAGGTATGGGTGTATGGGCGTCTGCAAATCCGCACATGTTGTTTATTCGACATCTCTCCTGGCGTCAAAGTTGTTTGCGTTATGTGTTTACGGGGCGAGCTTGCGTGTTTCATCTCTAAGTAACCGGCCTGAATATAAATTATTTTCATGAATAATCGACAAACGTAATGAGTTTTGGTCTTGAAATGTTCCCTCTCCCGGGCCACCCCTGTCTCCTTCATCAGTTTAGGTGGCTGGGCCTCCATCCGCGGACCCTCAACCACCACGGCAACCTTTTGATCTCCCGTATTAGAAAAAAAGTGTTGAGATACGGGACGAGGTGCTCGAAGACTTTGATGCTCTCGTAATCGCGTTTAGATGAGAGTTGTGATTGTCAGAAATAATATTAAAATAAATAAAATAATATTCAGAATGTCGAGGGGGAGATCAGGGGATGTGGACCAACCCGACAAAATTATTAAACATATCCAAAACCCATGCTTCTCAAATCGACTGCTCCCTAAAGCACAGCGGGAATTATACAGTTTTATAATCTAATTAAAATCGGTTGCTGAAAATTACTTGAGGAGAAATGTTTGAGAATCATCATTTTATAATATTATTACAATGGTTCTAAAAATTAAATCGTATAATTATTTAAATAAATATAATTTTTTGAAAAGTTTCATACATTCCAAAACACTTATAAATAAAAGATAAAACACATATCATTTTTATTTCATCAGGGGAAAAATTAAGCAATAGAAGAAGTAAGAATTAGTCATAAATGATTAAATATTTATCAGTGTGTAATTACTTGCAATCCTGCCTACTCTTAATATTAAAAATAATAGCTTTCTGAGTCAAATTGTTTTTTAGATTTAGTTGTGATTTTATAAAAAATAATTAAAAAAAAAAAACAGAATGTATTTTAAACTGTTTTATTTATTATTAGATAATAAATTAACTATACTATGTATTTTTTACATCTTCGGAAGTATTTTTAAGTCACAGTGGATCATGTTCGGCGAATACAGAGGCTGGGGCACCATTGTTATATTTTTTGTAAAACATTTGAAACTTTTTTGACTGTCAATAATAATGTAAGCCTACAAATGTCAATTTACGTCAAAGACGATTGATACAGCAACAAAAATAATATGGGAAATAATTTAACGAATTCTCCACATTTTTTTTCATCAAATCCTGTTTAGAGTTTAGAGATTTCTAAAAGAAAACTATTATTTGTAAAGTTTGGAAATGGTTCTTTAGCTTATTTTTTTGTAAAAAAAAATAAATTTAATCATTTAGGATGTCAATATAATTGATTATCTAAAATTTTCACGGGTAAAAGTAAAATATGACATAATTGTAAAATTTTCATAATTTTTATTTTAAAATATTTTTTCAAACATTATTTATAAATTTTATTATTTGACACGAAAAAATATATCTTTACCTATACAGGGTTTTTGCTTTTAATTAACCCTTTTGCATTTCAAATTAAACCTTTTTCTTTTAAATGTCTATTGAAAAGGCGTTAACTTGAAATGCAAAAGGGTGAATTTGAAGTGAAAACCTGTATTTATTTCAAATTTGTTCCAATGATTTTACCTTAAATAGATAATTAAAAAGAATTTGTAAAATTAAGCATATGATTATTGAGTATCGCTTTAAATATCAACTAGACTTTTGGACCATAAATTAATGTTGATATTTGAAAAAAAAAACCTAAATTTATTATTAAGTTTAGATTATTTTAGACTGTATATACAACGGCTCTGCTCGATGGGGTCTATTTACTATGGAATGAATATATGACAATATACCCCAAGCATTTCAAGTCTAGATATTATTGAATTCTTCATTAATATCTTGACGTTTTTTAAAAAAATAATTATTCTATAAATCTAATTCAATGCCACGTGTGTCCCTAATGCGGTTTCACTTACACTTGCACTTGTGCAATATTTTTTCTCGCTCGCATCCGGTATGGAGCGAATAGTTACGCACATTGTAGTTTTTTTTCGCAATTACGGTCAATATAGGTCATTGATTATTTATAATATTTATTTTTTAGACTTTTTTAGAGAAATAAGAGTTATTCGTGAAAAATCCAAAACTTGGTGTGCCAAATAGACATCAGCACGGCTAAGTTAAACTATTTTAGTTTAAAATAAAAGTATAAATAATACGTGCATCGGGTTCATTGATAAATATTGTTCAATGAAATCATCGCTTTACAAATTTTTAATAATTTATCAATTACTCGATAGCAGTGATGGCGCGAGGAGGGTTGCGAAAAATTCATTTTCCGTGGGGGTTGGGCACTTTGTGTTAAATCCTAGCCGGACTTTGATGGACGATCACTCATCATCAATCATCATTCGATATCAATACAATAATACGAGGCCCAGATAGATATTATATTCGCTTTAGGGTCACACATACCCTATGCTACACACACACACTCGCACATAAGATGGATATATACGGACGATTCTTGAAAGATTCGCGAAATCTGAAAATCTGCAATTGTTCCTCGCCAATCATCAGTCATCTAAATCCACCAGGATGACTTTCACATAGTGGCTACAATATAGCTGACGCAACTGGTAGCGCGACAGGGGTGCCGGCGTAGGGCTCCACCCCTCTGACTGTGCAAATAGCCCATTCGAAAAAAAAATAGCGCAGATAAATTACAAAACAGTAGGCCAGTCACTGCTATTGCTAGTCACAGTGGCTACTACAAAAAGAAAATAAATAACCGTGCCGGCGTGTCAACAGAGCGGCACGCGTGCCGGCACGCGACCCGACGCCGTCCAGCGCCAAACAAAACAACGCTTTAAAAATAGCCGATTTATTAATTGTTCGAAATAATAAATAGGGAGGCTGAATCTACAGGTATAATACGAATCTAATCAATGGAATTTAATAAAGTATAGAGTAATACTCTCAATATATACTTAAATAGATTCATTTTTAATCAATAAATACAGCATCAGTTTATTATTTTTTGATGTTTTCTAACCCATTGCCAAGTAATACATAAGTTTTATCAAAAAAAGAATTTTAAATGTATTCGGTTATATTATAATTATTCAAAGAATGTCTTATAACTTTAAGCTATTGCTTAAAGAGTGCCAGAAAGACATATAAAGTCTATGAGATTATTTAAACAAAAAAATATAAATATAACTTGGAGACTTTTGGATGTTTATTTTTAAATTAAAGATGAGTGTAATTTTTGAGCTAAAATATCATATATAAAAATGGCGTTATGTCGAGTTAGATTTGACATAACATAGAAAAGGATTAAACAATCCTTCTCTATTCATAAATATTATATGTATATGGATGGATTCGATGAGAAAAAAATATTAATTTTACATCCAAAGGCAGCAGCTCTGGAATCTGCCAATTATTTTCATCGCGGAAAAATTGATATCGAATTAAACATGGAGAAAAAACAAGAAAATGTAAATCGTGGTATGTCCGAAAGAATAATGCGCTGGAAGAAGAAAATTCATATCCGGTGAATACAGAGGCTGGGGCATTATCGTGATATTTTCTCTAAAAAATCGCCGAGCATACCAATACATTTTTTTTTCGACAGCCAATAATATAGTAAGCATCCAATATGGCTAACAATGTCAAAATACGTCAGGAAAATTATAAAAAAATATGATAATAGCACTTCTTAAATAAAAAAATAATCAAATTTTTAATAAAGTCTATTTTAATTGCTAATAAAGTCAAAATAATTAAATTATTAAAGATTAACAGGATTGAGTTGCAATCCTCCTTAACCTTAATATCAGAAAAATAATGTATCTTAGTCGAATATGGTGTGATTTTATATAAAGTATTTAACTCTGTCTTGGGGTTTTAATTCTTTTATTTATCAATAATTCAATATTTTTATTATTAAATAATAAGCTAACTACACTATGTTTTATTTTTAACTCATCGATTTTTTTTTAAATTACATTGAATCATGTTTAGCGAATACAGAGGCTGGGGTATTCATGTGATATTTTTTTGTAAAATGTCCTCAATCACACCAAACACGATTAATAAATGATCCAATAAAAATTATGACAGATAAACAATTACAAAAATTCTGATGATATCACAATTCACTATGACTGAAAGATTGTTTTTATATTAATTTAATTTAGACTAATTAATAATAATAAAATAACAGGGATTAGTTGAATTTCTTCAGATTAAATCGGTGACTTTTGGACAAAGTTTGTTTAAAAAAAAATAATGCACATAAAAAATCTAATTTATTATTTTAATTATTACTTTCATTATTATTTATTTAACTTAAATACTTTAATTGACTATATTTTGTATTTATTTAAAAAAAACTATTTTTTTTATCAATTTTAAGTTAATTTTATTTATTATTTTAATAATAAGCTTTAATTTTTTAATTCATGTTTTTTAGATGCATCTGAATTATTGAATATTGATGTTTTTAATACATTTTCAAGTTATTTGATGATTAATTTTAAATAGCTCAATATGAATCATTTATTAATTTGGGAAGACTTGAATAATATTGAAATTGAAGACTTGTTCAATGATGAGATAATTCTTCTTCTTTAATCTACCCCCTCATGTCTGAGGATCGTGATAATTCTTGTTCGGATAATACTTGATTTTATCTTTCCAGGATTCTCTGAATTTATTTTAAAAAATAACATATAACACGATAAAGTAATAGTATTTTATGATTTTTTCACGTTGTTTTTATTTACGCAGGTTTATGCAAAAAGTATTTATCGCATAAATCGCTAAAATATATTAATAAATTATTCGTGACAATCAAAATTAATTTAAATATTTACAAATTTAAGTCTTAAAATGTTAATAAAATAATTTTATGCTGCACTTATATTAATATATGTTTCTGATTAATTGAGATGGAATTATGATGAATATTTTGGTTGTTTAGACGAAAATTTCTATTATTTTTTCCAGGCCGCATTTCTTAGAGTAAAAAATGGCTACTTGTCATTATTTAAAAAAACAAAATTAAATACAGATACCATCTGTTCGCTTGTCCGCAGTACATTTCGCATCTTCGCCACCCCCTAAAAAAATTGTTTTAATGCGCTTCCCTCTCATCCGACGCCCGCTCCCTCCCGACAGTCATCGCTTTGTGTCGGGGATTTTTATTAAAAAAAAAAATTCTGAAAAAAAATTTACCATAAAATATGGCCGACCGCTTTCATTCTGATATTACATTATATTAATATTCATACATAATTTATTTTTCTTCGCTTAGAAAGTTTTTATCGCGCCACCTCTACCCGGCAGCTGTTTACCTCTACAGGTGGCCACTCCATCACCGTGATTGCTCCATTTGGTGGTGCGGTGCCATCGCCCAAAAATTAATATAGTCCAAATTCGGAGAGTGCATGCCTTTGTCTTTGAAATATCGCCGGTCCACTCCAAGTTTCTGGGAGGTAATCAGCGCAAGTTTTCCCTGTACCGTGCCTACTTAATAATACTTACCAAAGGGAGCCCGCCTTTGCGCAACAAACTTTTCTTTAAGCTTTCGCGAATGCTACAAAGTTAGAGCTGTCTTTTTTTATTTCTAGTCGTCGCAAAAGCTGGGGCAAAAAAAAAGGAATTTAATTAGGAATTAAAAACTTTGGAGTTACGGCGCTAGGTGTGGAAAAGCGCACGGGATGAACAAAGTACTCCAACCATCGCATAATAACACTATAAAATAATCCTTATATAATCATAAATCTATGCTCAATGTTATATAGAGTTAAATTAATTTTAATCCAATCGCAAATCATATTCCTCAACCTCTGTATTCGTTGCTTATAATCCCCTGAAACGTTTTATTTTTCCAAACGATGAAAAAAAATACTGAAATCCTGATATTTTGTCATGTTTCTGGAGGTAGATAGAATTGCTTCAAGATAATTTTTATTATTTACATGAAATAATACCATAAAACTTTCTTATGCCATAAAAATATTAACCCTTTGAAGAGTATCGCCGTACATGTACGGCCACACCCTATGTCGCTTTATTTTTAATGGCACGCTTATAATTTCGATCAAAATGGTACAATTTTTTATATTATATACAATAAATGTATTTACCAATAATATGTAAAATTAATTTCATTGATATTATTTTTTTTTAGCAGTGGAAAAAATATTTAAATATTATATAAAACTTCGTAAATGTATGTTTTTATATATATCGTATAAAAATCTATTTGCCACAAATTACATAGTAATTTTCATTAATGATTCTAAAAAGTCAATAACAAATGTCATAAAAACATTAAAAAAAAAAAAATAATATCAATGAAATTAAATTTACATATTATTGGTAAATCTATTTATTGTATATAATACAAAAAATTATAACATTTTGATGGAAATTATAGGCGTGGCATTAAAAATAAAGCGAAATCAGGTGTGGCCGTACATGTACGGCGATACTCTTCAAAGGGTTAAATATATCACTTGAAATAATACCATAAAACTTTCTTATGCCATAAAAAATATTAAACGACGTCACTTTGCTGACGTTGAGGAGAAATAAATAGGTTTAAAATGCTATAATAAAATAATTGAATTTAATAAAAATTGAAAATTGTTTTAATAATTATGTTTAATGATTAATTAAATAGTACTAACTCAAAATTAATTTTAAATAATTTCAAGTGATTAGATTGGCTATCAATAGATTTTTTACGTGAAATGTGATTTTTTAGATTTCCCATAAAATATGGGATAACTATTTTTTTCGAAATTTTTAATTTATTCCTTTTTAGATGCATTTAAATTAGTATTAATCTTAATTAATAGGTGTTTTTAAAACATTTTCCAATGCATTGATCTTAATTAATTTAATTCCTTAACTTTTGGATCGGATAAAAAATATATAAGATTTGAATATTGTCATTTCTTACTTTTTGGTCCAGATTCTTATTTGCTGAAAAAATTAGTTTATATAATATATTGGTAAGAATCCTTAATCCTTCGGACTAT
This sequence comes from Philopotamus ludificatus, assembly GCA_022495035.1. Taxonomy (NCBI): domain Eukaryota; kingdom Metazoa; phylum Arthropoda; class Insecta; order Trichoptera; family Philopotamidae; genus Philopotamus; species Philopotamus ludificatus. The sequence goes on along the minus strand of JAGXCT010036725.1, from coordinate 24,704 downwards.
ATAATATATTTTTATTTAACATTAATTTATTTCACGTTAAATAGATTAAATATTTCCACATCTAATATAAAAAAATATGTTAACGCGTAAAAAATCAGTGTAAAATATGACAAGGTGTGATTTTTGGACTATATTTTTTCGAAATCGTGCAAAATAAAATCTGATTAAAGAAAATTTACATGTATTTTGTTATATTTTCTGATAATAAAATTACAGACATATTTTTTTTCAATCGTGCTATTTTTGCATGCAATTATTCATATATTAGTCAGATTAAAAATGTATTTATTAATTGAAAATCATTATAAACCTCAACTGTTAAATTTTTTGATTCGTACTATATTTTATTCATGCTATTTAAATAATTAAATTATAATAAATTAATATAACTACTTTAAATAAATATTTGTTCGTATAAAATCGATACGCGATACTTAAAATTTCTGAAATTTGCAAAAGATGGCATTGAAATTAGATCGAATTTTAAAAATCTACGGCTATTGTGTTCTACAGTTTTATTCGAATCTCTTATTAATTTAAATTAATACTTTTTTGATTCAATTTGTCCTAAAATTGAAGTTTTTTTTTTGAAAAAAATATATTTTTCATATATTCTGACATATCATTTAATAAATAAATTATATTATAGTTTTGTATAAATGTTAAGTGCAATAACTTGATATAAATTCAGTTATTCGGTTTAACCGGTTAATTTAAAAAAAAATGTATATAAGAATTGTTTTATGATCTCACGTTCGTTTGGCATTTTTCTTTCCAGCAATCGAATTAAATCTATAATTTAAATAAAACACTGTGTTCTGCTCCATTTAAAATTACAAAATGGTTTTTGACCCACTTGCTATTGAAATTACGTCAAAAATTTCACTGTATACCAGTTGCGACAGGGGTCCAGATCCAGATTCAGCTCAAGATAAAGGTTAACCACATGCAAATCGTGCCAATCCCCGATTTAGTTGTCGCGGTGGCCATCTGAATTAAAGATGACAGGGTGCATCTGCATTTAAAAGCAGTTGTGCAATTAGTATCTGTCTACATTTCAAATGGAACAGTAACGAAATTCAAATCGGCCCGTATAAAATTCATCTCGGGCATCGGGATTCATATTGAAATATGCAAATGGCCGCTTCATACATTTTACATGGCAGAAGACTTTCTTTTTGTGTGTTACAGAAAACAAACATCGTTTACATAAATAACGGTGAGGGAAGTGGGATTATAAAAGAATGCCCTGCTATCAAATTTCAATGATATGCTAATTGGGCGACTTAACCCGTTCGCCGGTCGTAATTCGCAATTATTCAAATATGTTTCTGATTTATTACGACGGGCGATTATAAGAAATTCTCATTAATTATGAAAAATCTTAAACAATTATGTTTTTGATTTATGCAAAATTTTATTATGAAAAATATCGGGAAAAATCGAACATAATATGGATCTCTATTTATTCTAAATTAATATATTTATAGATAATTTGTATATTTAAGTTTTTTGATAATTAACAATTATATTTATTATCAAATAATAGCAATCTTAATTAATTTATTTTTGCAATGGATTTTAAACATTTTCATAAAAAATAATTACAGTTAATTATTAAGATAACCTTCTTCCTTTATTTTATTGTACGTTCATTAATTTTAAACCTTTTCTAATATAAATTAAATATGCCGAAGATATCTTAAAATTCGCTCTTTAAATTCAATCGAAAATAATTATTTTCTCCCTTCGTCAAAAGAAAATGAAATAAACGAGGGCAAAATACTTCAGAAAATTAGACCCTCTCTGTTTTTACTTAAAAGTTTTTCAAAAATCATGTCAGATTAGATACTTAGAAGCTAAATCAATGACTTGATTCTCAATAAATTTGAAAAGATGTTGACGAAATAAATTATATTTGATGATGTTTGAGATATTAGCCATTGTACTTCACTATGATACAGTAAAACTCCGTGCACTGAATACATCTCTTTGCACAAAAAAGCTAAATAGTCTTGTTTCTAATTTATTCTTATTTGTCCATATTTTTTCTTATTGGTCCTAATTTTATTCTTATATTTTTCTTATTTATTCTCATTTCATTATTATTTATGTATTCTGATTTATTATTATTTATTCTTATTTTTTTCTTATTTGTCCTTATTTTTTTCTTATTCATTCTTATTTTATTATTATTGATTCTTATTTTTTTCTTTTTTGTTCTTATTTATTCTTATTTGTTTTTGTTTTTTCTTATTTTCTTATTATTTTTTTCTTATTTATTCTCATTTTATTATTATTAATCTTATCTTTTTTCTTATTTTTTCTTTTTTATTCTTATTTTATTATTATTGATTCTTATTTTTTCTTATTTATTCTTATTTCATCTGATTTTATTATTATTTATTCTTATTTTTTTCTTATTTTTTCTTATTTTGTCTTTTTTGTTCTTATTTGGTTTTATTTTTCTTATTATTTGTTCTTATTTATTCTCATTTGTTTTTATTTTTCTTGTTTTATTATTATTTATTCTCATTTTTTTTTTGTTAATATTTTTGTCATATTTATTCTTATAAATGACAAAACATTGTCGAAATTTGAAAATTCGCTGAACAAAATACGCTGATGTCAAAAAATATCTCTCAAAATTTCAGCTCGGCGCGCCCTAGTGCAATTTCAGGAATTACTATTTTTTATTACTATTTATTATTAACATTATTATTATAGATTATTGTTATTAATATTATCACTATCCCTATTATTGTTATTACTATTATTACTATCGATTGTTATGTCTATGTATATTATGTATTCTATACTCATACGACAAATAAAAATAACGCACGTGGTGATAACTTTTGCCGCATGACAGTATCCATGGATTATGTTTAGGGCATACATACATTCGTGGGACCATTGTTGACGTCGAAAATTGTTGCTTTATTGCACTTAACCCGGCGGCTCGAAAACAACCGCATCATCCGAAGGGGGTCTATCAGGGATTCCAACCATTTCAAGTCGAGATATTGATGAATTCTTCATTAATATCTTAAATATTTTTTTAAATGGATTATTCTATTCCTTTTGTTGTTGTTGTAAGTTCCCGACAGAAAAGCGCATGCGCTTACATCATCTTCTCGGTGTATATAAATATGTGTTATTATTTAAAAGACTTAAATATATACATTCCTTAAATATGCTATGTGGAAAAATATTCATAAATGAATATTTGCACTTTGTACTGAATATTTTCGCGGCCCTCGCGAGAAATCCTGCGAACCACTGGAGGGTTACGGCCCATAATTTGGGAAGCACTGTATTATATAATAATTTCTTTAAGATCATGAATTTACTTCCGCTTCTGTAAGCAATAAAAATCTGAACCAAAAAGTCAAAATTTACGATAGTTATATTTTTTTTTATACTGATGGAATATTTTTTGTCTCATATTATCAAAAAATGTCATAGCTTCCCCGAACATAATAATACTTAATATCATTTATTTATAAATGCTATTTATATTTTTAATAACATAAAAAAATAGTGAACTTTTTCATAAAGAACAAACATCAATAATTATTTCAGAGAGAGACACTCACTTAACGGAGATATTTTCCCATTAAGAATTAGCAGATTTTTAGGTAGCGTTCTTTAAAAATTATTAACATTGAATTATTATAATGCTTTATATAAAATTTATTTTAAATCAAATGTGGAATATGTTTTATATTAAAAAAATGCGTCTAGTTTTAATTTTTTTTACTGTATTTTCACTTATCATGACATAGTGTAGCCATATTGGATGCTTAGTTTATTATTGACTGTCAAAACGATTTTACGTGGTTTTTAGTATAGGCAAAAGTCAAAATATAAAGATATGGAGAAATGTGATACTTTAGTCTCTGAATTTAGCATACGTGACTTTTTAATAATTCTAAGAATAATAAAAAGTACGAACGGACGACGCCTTGACAACATTAATCGAAATAAACATTTTTTTTCTTTTATCCTATTCTTTTGTATTTTGTATTTGATTTTTGTTAATGATAAATGACCATATGAACAGGCATTTAGCCATTATTAGCGACGACCCTACACGCTCGGTTTGCCAATTGTTGCCGTCCCGTCAAATGTGAACATGTGGTCGACCACTTTCCTCCATTTGTAGAGCCGCAAACGGCAATTTGTTTTATTCCCTACACGTATCCAGTAGGCAGCATATACTCCGCCATGGTACCCATGCTAGTCGTCTGATCGAATTAACTAATTTGCCTCCATATACCGCTGCCGGTTAGTGTGCCACAGATTTATGTTTGTTTAGTGTGTGGCTAACTCGGCAAGTCAAATAGGGGTTGATTTGTTCTAAGTCATTTGTTGCACTTATATTGGTTTTATTTGATAACGCAAATAAGTAGGGGGATTCCACTTCCGTGAATACTATGCCATATAATATATTTTAGAAACCGCAATTAATCAAAAACATAATTTTATACTGGAAAGTGATCTAAATATATTTATAAAAAAATATCATTACCAACAACCCTTACTTTATTTAATTGTATTACCAGTATTATTACTGTTTGTGTCTGATGCTACAAGATATGGCCAATAAGATGCATATGATAAAAGTTCCAAACCAAGTTCACTTATTTTTTTAGTCAATTTTGAATAATTCTCTTCTTATTGATCAAACGGTCCTTTTAATCAGTTATTGTTTCTATTGTTTGACCCAAAGAATTCTATACATCCTGTAGATCAGGGGTTCCCAATCTTTTTGTACTCTAGAGCACATTCTAAAATATCGAAAGGGTGGCGGGCACCACTATTAACGACAAATTGCGACAAGTACTGTCAGAAAAGGAACCACTCAGACATACAATATCACAAACATACAAACGTATTTAATAAACCCAGACACTCAAAAAAATCAAAACTCTAGCAAATAAATAAAAATAATTCACATTTTTAATTAATGTTTATAAAAAATTCTGTCTCGGTTGAATAGTGGCGGGCACATCCGAATCGTTCCGCGGGCACCATGGCGCCCGCGGGCACAGGGTTGGGAACCTCTGTTGTAGATAGTTGTTATTTATTTTTATGTTCTTTAAAAATATATACATTACTACTTCTGATTCCATGCATTTATCTCTATCTCAAAAGCATATACAGTAAACCCTTCTATAACACTCCACGCTATACCGCGGTTTTCTATAACAAGTTCGACAGTCTCTCCTATAGTGCTCCTTCCAAAAATGTAAATATTCAATGTTAAATTACATATTTTGTATATCGTGATCACTTTACACCAATTTATTTTTTACTTATTTTTGTTTAACTATCGCGTTTTCAGATAAAAGTCGAGCTTAAATCTCTCGTCTCTTTGTAAAGTTCGTACTATTATTTTTCTTAAAGCTACAAATCATAAAAATCAAAGAATTCTTGATATCGATATATATATATATTGAACTTTGATAAATACCCAACAAACAGTGCAAAAATATGTACATGTTGGTGTACACATCTCCTTGTGTGCATAAATAAATCTGGTCTCTAACGGATTTCTCACCACAAAGCCAGGTATACCCTAGGAAGGAAACCGCTAATCTGTTGACCAATAATCGGTCTAGTCTCGATACTTTCGCACCTCTTCCTTGCACCCATCATAGCCGGTAGCATCACTTGCTACCGGCTACTTGAGACTCATTCTGGGTAAATGTGCATATGTATGCCTGTGTATACTATATAGGTGTGTGTGTGGTCGCTCACTACTTGTCACTCGTGGCTCGTTATAAGCAGATAACGCCTTAGAGAAGAGAACAAACGAATACCGAGACAAACCCCCTCCTACTTGCCTGGACACAGTCGAGCGGGTATAATCCGATACCAACATGGTAGAAGGTGTACGTCCAATGCCAGCAATGGCCAAGAGAGGGAAACTCTTTACAAAAAACCGCATACCAAGACGGCTCGTATGCATTCATGGACACGAAAGGGGAGCCCTCACGTCACGTGTGAGACTCAGGTTCCTTTGGCCTCGCTACCATGCGAGAGTCTGGTAAGGTCCATGCCCTCAGCGAGTGAGAGCCTTGTGATTGGCAAATGATGATATATTGAGAATCTACAGGTATCATCGGTCATTGGTAAAATAAGATCCTACTCAGAAAATTTAAGGATCAAGAACAGGATCATCATAGTATAGAAAAAATATGTAAAAAATATTTCGGTACCTAAATTACCCTCTCATCTTGGTACAAAATGTATTGTTTTTACAAATAATTATAACTGGAAATGAGAAATGTTTCCTTCTCTTGGCCATAGCATTGGACGTGTATCGTCTACCCTGTTGGTATCGGATTTTATCATTTAGACTAGTAGTGTCCACACAAATTGGAGGAGGTTTGCCTTGGCATTCGTTTTCCTCTTCTTTAGGCGTTATCTGCTTATAGCGAGTCAGAAGTGATTATTAACCTTGTCGCGCAATAGCAATACTTTCATCATAGGAAAGATCTCCTCAGAGAGGGATCTAGAAAGTCAGAAGAGGAGCGAGCGTATCGAGACTAGACCGTTTATCGGTCAACAGTTTAGGGTTTTCCTTCCCAGGGCAATACTGGTTTTATGGTGAGAAATTCGTTAGAGACCTGATATATATATGCACACATAGATACATACAAACCATAAGTATCTATGATTCGTGTGATGCTGCGTTTGCCTTCATCACTTAATTTTTTTTAACAAACAACTAATAATTTTATAGTTCTTGTTTTAATATGATAACAAAAATTACGCGTTTACTAGAACGTATATTAATTAACTACTAGCTGTAAAAATTGACGACTTTTCGGTCGAAATATTTTATTCTGTACATTTTTTTTAATATTCAATGTTATCTTAGTTTCGTGTCTGTTCAATGGTCCGAAATTCTAAATCTACATCAATTAATTGAATCACATACACGTATTATCCCCATCGGTCCATTTACAGATGGCAACATTTGTTCGACGCGAAAAAAGTCCAAATCTAATTTATTAAAGTAGAAGTCACCCTTGGGCGTTTTCTACCCCATTTGGTCGGCTCGAGTTGGCTGCGGTTAAAAACCTAATAGGTTAGCGGCCAGACTGTCTACTAAAATAAGATAAATCCCCTGGCCGACCCCGACCGCACTATTTCCTATCCCTGGACCCGAAACACTAACTTAAATCACCGGCTCCATTTGCAGAATCCACTCTGCCACCAACACTCTATCTGATGAAAACAAAAAAAAACTAATCTCTACCGCCATGCTCGGAATATTCAACAATGCCATTTATTTTTTTAATCATAATTGATATTTTTAACGTTTCTAAATATATGTCGGTTGTACCGAATTGCGAGCAATTGGTCTCGTTTCAAGATTAATTTATAATATTTGCAGTGGGTTGCTCATATCCGTTTCGGGCCGAATGCTAATTGGCCCATGCGCAAAAATGTGGCCGAAACGCAAACATGGCGGAGCGTTGTGCATGTTTGCTCGGCAAACTGTTTGTCCTCCAGGATCTTGAGCTAATATAATCAGGTGGAGATTGTCGCAATTATTGAGTTGTCTGTATATCAATAATAATTAATCGCTGAAATGCGATGATGAACGTGCTGAAGTATTTGTCAGTGTAAACAGCAGCGTTGTTTATGTTGTTGCTAATTACTGATTTGGAATTGCGCAGCGTAGTCAGTTGGCAACTGATCTGATCAGACACAAATATTCATGAAAATGTTAAGAGAATAATTATAAAGCTAGAAAAATTAAAAAAAATACATCAATTAAACTATTTTTTAGCAATTAATGAAATTCAATATAATATTTTGTTATGTCAAAAGCAAATAATATCAAGATCTGTATTCGTATGTGTTTGGCCATTCTTGTATCCGCCCCGATTACGTGCTTGCCAGCTTTGATGCGAACGAGTGTTGTAGTTAGGCTAGTAAAGGTAAAGATAAAAATTACTTATTACCGTATACAGAGGGTTGCTTTTCGTTTGCTGCGTAAACTTCTGTTTGGGGCAGTCTTGTATCTGCCCTGGTCACGTGATCCCTAGCTTTGATGTGAGAGAATAGTGTTGTTTGGTCAATTGTTAGAGGTAAAGAGAAAAGTTCCGTATTACCGTATACAGAATGTCACTTTTCGTTTGCTGCGTAAAGTTATCTTTGGGGCAGGCCTGTATATGGCCCGCTGATCTATCTTCTACTCGATTAAAAAATAAATAACACCGTCAACGCATTTCGACTATATTTTATAATAAGAAGACTCCATCGATAGACAGATAAAAGAACAACATTTCACAACATGTCTTATGGAGAGTAATAAAAATATACCTTTTAAATAACACTCCGAAACCTTGGGATAAAAAATGAGGATTACTTAAGGATATTGATTATGCACCGATTAATTCAAGTGTTTCGAATTACAGAAGACTGATGTTTCAGATTCTAAAGTCACAACGACTAAAGATGACGCGCTTAAAAAAATATACTTAATAGTTTATAGTCATCTTCAATCTTCTAAGAACCTCTAATTTTTATATGTACTGCTGTTAAATATGTTAATAATATTAAAAATTAACCAGTGTCGTGGTTTGACACTGGTGTAAATATCAGTGTCCACTTGTATCTTTAGACTCTTTATCGAATCTTTAAATGAGAGAATGATTGATTTTTTCAAGTTCCTGATCGGTTTGTCTATTTATTATAAATTATAAAGCACTTTCTCAATAAAAAAAACGATAGTTGAAAAGACAATTTGTATTAACTCATTTTTGCAAAAAAAAATCTCCTAAAATTCTTGTTAATTTTAATTAAACATAAAAATTTACGAACCTATTTAAAAAAAGACTTGACTAAATTTATTTTTTAGTGTAAATTATGCTTTTAACCGATCCGTCATGACGGCTCTAACTAACGGCATGATTCAAAGGGGGTCTACTTACTATGAAAAATAGACCCCAAGCATTTCAAGTCGAGATATTGATGAATTCTTCATAGATTGTTTAGCATACAAATAGTTATTCATGATATGTCATAGACTGAGGACACGCCGGTAGTCCGACCGTACCAAATTACTAGTATACGTTTCACTCGCACTTTGCACATCGTACCGGATGCGAGCTGTAAAAAACATCGCGCCCGTGAAAACTGTTCGCACTCAATTGTGAACAATTAAGGTCAATGATTATTTATAATATTTATTCTTTAGACTTTTTTAAACAAATACAAACAGTGACATAGGATTAATATTAAGAGTTATTAGAGATAAATAAAAAACAATTGGGCAATTAGGTTAAAAAAACTACTGCTCAATCATAAACTAGAAAAAATACTGCATTAGACGCTTCAATGCTGTCAAAGAGTATTGGAGTGGTGAAAAAACAACAAAATGTTCCAAATTGCAATACTGGGCAAAAATGGTATTTTGTTGATTCTCGACTTCTTCACTAAAGATTTGGACACAACCCTCTTTAAGTGACGCCACTGACTTGACCCACGAGCTAGTATTAACAAAAATTTGACTCACTTCTCAAAAAGGTTGTCGTCACTGATATAGTGCAATACATATCTATTGTAATTGTCTGACACAATACTTATTGCTATATTATATTAGATAAAACGGAAAGAAATGTCATTTTTTTTGGTGCGTCACTTTAAAACCATTTTGTCTCCGGTTGCCGTTGAGTTAGCACGTCGTATTTGGTATCATTTTGAAGCTCTGTTTTTTACTCTTGTCATTTTTACGTTTTTTTTTATTTTATTTTCCGTAGTAGAAAAATGCAGAAGCCGGAGATTGAAGAGACACATTTGCGAAAGTCGAAAGAAGCTACACAGACCATCTGCGATATGTATGAAGACGTCTTGAAACTGCGAAAGTGTTTTAGATGGTTTAAAAAGTTCAAAAGTGATGATAGGGAGTTAAAGGACAAACAAAAAACAGGAAGATTCCTTAAGATCCACGATGACGCCTTAAATTCATTGGTGGAAGCTGATCCGCGTAAAACAGTGAAGGAATTATCACATGACCCTGGCTGTCCAATAACAACTGTGCAAGATCATTTGAAAAGGTTGGGAAAAAAAAAAGGAAAGAATTTGGGTACCGCACGATCTCTCCCCAACGATCTTGGAACAACGAGTAATAATCTGTGCATCTTTATTGTCCAACATGAAACATATACATTTCTCAGAAGAATTATTACTGGGTATGAGAAATAGGTCCTTTACAGTAATGCCAGAAGAAAAATATAATGCTTATATCCAAAACAGATACCTGTGCCTACTGTATCATTAAAATTTGGGTATAATTCATTAGGAATTATTAAAACCTGGTCAGAGAGTTACGGCAGAGTTATACTGTGCCCAATTAAAGAGAATAAAAGTGGAGTTATTAAAAAAACGATCTGTTTCTGGTTAACAACAACAGGAGAATTTTACAGCATGATAATGCAAGATCAATGCAGCAAAAATCACTCAGGACAAAATCAGAGAACTAGATTTGGAACTTCCGTCTATCATTTATTTAAATCAATGGAACTTTCACTTCGTAATAAAAAAACAGCAAATGCTGAACAGGTGAAAAATCACCTGGATTCATATTTTACAGTAAACCGCCAGAGTTTTACGAAAATGGAATTAAAAAGTTGCTTATGTTATGAAGGAAGATCATAGACAATGAGGGAAATTATATAACATAATCCGTTTTACATAATATTAAAAAAATATTTAATAATTATATAATTTATTTTAATAAGTATTTAATATTTGAGTACGCATTAAGCGTAAAATTGAACAAAATCAAATTATTTCTATCGACTCCATCAATTAATAATATCAAAATTAGCATAAAGAGATTTAATATGGCTCCAAGCGAGCGATATTGAAAATTAAAATCTTTCACTCGATAATCTCCCCTAGAATTCTTTCGTTTCAGCCGCCCCTCGCAATATTACCTCGGCCATTAGCATAATAATTTAAAAATTTAAGATTGCCTCATTGTCTATATAGTACACTTTTGACATTGCGATTAATTTTCGAATAATGGCCGTGGATTTATATCGCCATTACGCACCGGCCACGCCCAACGTTCGGCTAATAGCGTCCGGCTCAATAGAAAAACATGTCGCATTACGTGTCACATGTTTTATTGCTCCGACAAATGGCATATTTTTGTGTGTTGGCACAAGGCTGCCGTTCACCGGCACCGCCCATAAGTATGGCATCGACGCAATTATTTTTTTTTCTATTTAGAAATGGCATAGGCAATTTTTCGAAAATTGCAGTTTTTTTTCGTTCATAGTTATCCCCCCTCCACTCTGCAGATTCGTCGCGGCATATGCCGCGTCATCAGTCATTGTTGCATTCGACAAACGAATTGTCGCACGATTCGCTCGTCGCCCAATGATTAATTGCAACTGTCACAATGGTGCAGTTTTTTTTCCCTTTCACGAATTTAAATAATGGTGTTTAGAAATGTATTAGCATAGAAATTCATTACATAATCGCGCATGTATTATGAGGCAATGTTAGTTTTGCGAATGCAAATCGGCTCCATTTGCAAGTGTCAATATTCATGTTTGCATCCGTGAAATGGCGATGGTATTTGTTACAAATTGGTAATGTCAACGACGGCCAATTGGACACGTTCGAGAGTCATTTTTTTCTCACTCTTACGATTTATCAATGCATTTCAACGAAAATTACTTCACACTTTCGCAACATTAGATATTCTATAATAACAATTTTACTTTGAAAATATTTTATTTATATCCAGTTTAGTCTAGGTAAAATAAATCTGTTTTTACAGCCTCTTAACCCTTTGATGAGTGAGTATTTTTCTAAGTTTCACACGTCCTGGGAGTAAGCTAATTTTTCAACTTTTTTTTAAGAATAATATTTATTGATTATCTGTTGTAATTTGCAACGTAAATTAAAATAAATCACTATTTTTTTACTGGAAAACTTTATTTATCTTGCAATTCGATAATTTTTTTGATCCATGAAATTTCTTCATCCAATTTTATTTAGAATTCATATTTTTTTATGTTTTTATGACAATTATGAAATGACATTAGAATCATTAATGAAAATTACACTACATGTATTTTTGTGGCAAAATAGCTTTTTATCCGAGATGTAAAACTTGTATATTTACGAAATTTTTATATATTATTAAGATATTTTTTTCACTGCTAAAAATAAATAATGTCAATGAAATTAAATTCACATATTATTGGTAAATCCATTTACTGTATATAATACAAAAAATTATAACATTTTGATCGAAATTATAAGCGTGGCATTAAAAAAAAGCGACATCAGGTGTGGCCGTACATGTACGGCGATACTCTTCAAAGGGTTAATGTTTAATAATCAATATTATTTTAAATGGTGTATAATACTAATAATTAGTTTAATAAGAAATAATAAATAATATTGATATTTATTATTTTACTTGCAGAAATAGGTTGAATTGAATGAATTTGGTGCTCTTTTATTCTTTATTTGACTTAATTATGCATTAGATTTTTTTGATAATGAAAAGAAATGATTAGAAAATGAATAAGAAGGCCAGAGAATTTATGATTAGTAGGAAAAATCAGAAAATGAGAATAAAATCGCTTTAATGTTTAACAATCAATATTATTTTAAATAAAAATTTGAATGATAATAAATAAAAACGTAATATTTTATAAGATAATAATATTATAGTTATGGCTCTTTTATTCCTTAAAGTGAACTGTTTATATTTTTGATATTATCTTTAGACGTTTATCTTTAATTAGCATAAAGTTTTGTTTTATTAAATTACACTAGTTTTGTGCAAAATATGAAAAAACCCTTTAATATAAAGTGAATTATAATGTTTTATATGCGTTATTTTCTTTTTAAGAAATTTGTATATATTGAATATAAAACATTAGAAAATGACTAAGAGAGCATATTAAAAATCTTTGCTAAGAGTGCAAAATTAAACTATTGTTAAAGAGGTTTATTAGGATTTAAAAGTCAGTGAACTAAAGAATTGGGAATAAAATTGCTCTTTATTATTTTAAATGTTGTATAATCCTAATAATTAATTTAATATTATTATTAAAAAATATTTGCTAGATAAACGAATTTTTCAAAGAATCTTAATTACGCGTCGTATATTATTTTAAATAATAGTCTGAATGATTTAATAATAAAGTAATATTGTGTAAGACGATAATATTAGCTTTAATATAATAAAATATAGTTATGAATATTTTTTATTTAATTATAAACAATGCTGCCCGTATATTTAAAGTTATGGCTTTTTTATTCTTTAAAGTGAACTGTTTATTATTCATTATTATTTTTTTATATTATTCGTAGATGTTTACCTTTATTTATCATAAAGATTTATTTTTATTAAAATACACAGGTATTGTATAAAATATGAAAATGTAAGAAACAGAGTAAAAATATAAATCCATCGAGGAAATGTTGTTTTTATTTTGACTTATTAGGGGTTCATTACGAGTCAAAACAGACAAAGCAAAAAATAATAGTCTGAAAACCTTGGAAATAGGTAGAAGACTGTACTGATTTTTTTTATTTAAAAGAAAATGTAAGATATTTTTTTACATTTAAGTTTAAAATTATAAATGCCAATATTTTCAAGTACAAATTACACATTTTGTAATTTGAAATGAGCAAAATAAAGGTTAATGAATTTGGCGCTATAGGCGGGTTGAGTTTTAGCTTCTGTTTTAAGAGATAAATAATATATTTTTGTTTATTGAAAATATTAAGTCGATATTCAGATGATTTTCATGATATAGCAATAAATCAGTATTTTTTTTAATCGGAATAAGATAGACTTATTATTTTAATATGTTTTGGAGATTCATTTTGAGTTATTTTATTAAATGAATAAATAAGCGTCGATATATTTTTAAATAATTTAATTTAAAAATCGACGGCTTAATACAAATCCTCGGCATCGACGCGCCGAGTGTTAAATTCTGCGCAGAGGGTTAAAAATTAAATCGTATCCATCGGTAATCTGACGTGACTGGCGCATCCCTTTGTGGCGCGGCGCCCTCCGCGACACGTGGGCCCCCCTCGCCCCGCCAAACAATACAGCCAACAATACAGCCACCAAAACGTCTAGTATTTAAGGGTTAGTTAGGGAGAACCTCTGTGGGTATTTAGCGCCCCCGTTCCGCGAAAAAATCACCGCGGCGCCGAAGGGCGCAAGCGACGGAGGGCGCGACGCGCGGCTCTGGGTCGTGCGACCCCGACACGTGGGTCGGTAGTGGGTCGTGAAGCCGGGACTCGCCGCTAACCCGCCAATTGCCGAGGAATACACCGCAGCTCAATCACACATGGTTGCACGATGGGTCGAAATTGGATGGGGTCTGCAAGGTAGGGGGTGGGCTCCTGTGTTGAGCTTAATTATGAACGGATAGTTGATTTTGAAAAGGGGTTAAATTGAACACACTTGCTTTGTTGTGTGCACAAGGACGGGGCTGACGAGCTTCGCGAGTTCGGTATAATTTGTATTTCTCAAAAATAATATTGATCTTACATCAAATCATACAGCTTGCGACAGTAAATTTAGCGAGTTTTCATATTTTTTTTTTCAACTTTCTTGTTTTGTATTGTATTTAAGGCCAGAGATTGAGGAGAACCTCTTATGATTTTATATCCTATTCTTATTCGATAAGGGATTGCAGCCAAACGAAGCTACCGAGGCAATCCGAAAAATTTATGCACACGTCTTTAAACTTAAAATTTAAAAATAGTGATAAATAATTATACTATAAACTAATATCAGGAAGACCTCTAAAACTAGATGATGTCGCAATAAAATTATTGAAGGAATCCGACCCTCGGGAACCAAAACCACAAGGGAATTGCCACAAGATCCTGGCTATCCCTGTTCAACAATGCAAACCGAAAAGTATTGGTAAAAATAGACAAGGAACTTGGGTACCGCACAAAATCTTTTGCTAACAGCGCTGAAACAAAGGATAGCCACTTGTTCGTCGCTCTTCTCTCGGTATGAGACCGATTCGTTTATGAGAAGGATTTGTTACTGGTGATGAATTGCGGAGAAAAAAACAATGGATTTCTTCTAATCAAGTACCAGTTTCAACCCTTGAACCATCCTTAGACATAAAAAGATAGTACTTTGTATTTGGTGAGATATTTCTGGCGTTTATTTATTATTAAATCCTGAACAGACAGCTTCAAATATCTCGGCTCACTTAATACAAAACAATAATGAAACCAATTTAGAAGTACGAACAGTTCAACATCATCTACCGTCGAGATTCCTCCCAAGGAAGACCATAGTCAAGCTTTACATGACTCTCATCAGGCCCGTCTAAGCATACGGACCTGAATGTTAAGCTGATGACAATATAAGATGAGCGACAACTGGATATCCTGTAGAGGATTTTGAGACGAATGGGGAATGGAGTATCCGAAGCAACGAGGAGTTGTACCGATTATACAAGGATATGTGACCAGAATGCGGGAGAGTGAGCCGCCAAAAAGGCTTATGGCTAACAAGCCTTCCTGTCCCCGGAGGAAAGGAAGACCAAGGCCTAAGTTGTTAGACTGTGTAGGGAAGGACACTGCTTCATTGTAACTCATCGGAAGATATAGCGACGTGGTGGCAGACCAGATAAAATGGAGAAGGGTGTTTGATGAGGCCAGGGCTCTTTCTTAGGGCTGTTGCACCTATGATGATGATGAACAAACAGCTACATCCGAAATTTATTGTGCCCAATTATAAAGATTGAAGGCACATAATCAGTGGTAAATAACCTATGACGTATACTGCAACATAACAACACAAGGCTTACACAAGAAAAAGTCAGGGAATTGGGTTTAGAAGCTCTACACCATCCACCTTATTCACCAGATATTGAGCTTTGAGATTATCATATTTTTAAATCTTTAGAGTATTTACTTGGTAAAAGACATAAAAAAATAGGTATTTTATTAATTTAGGTATTGAAATATTACCTGAACTGTTAAAAAAATTAATTAACACAGTCATATTTTTATAGTGCTTGTAAAAATATTTTCTTTTTTATGTTAAAAAAATTGTCATTACTTTTTGGTTGACCGTATACAGTAAACCCTCCTATAACGCTCCCCGCTATACCGTGGTTTTCTTTAACAAGTTCGTCAATCCCTCCTGTAGCGCTTAGAACTTACATTTTCTATTATAATATAAATAAAGGGCCTTTGTATTGATTTTTACAAGTATTGAATTCGTTCAATTTGTAATAAAATGTATTAAAAAGCCCCCTCAATTTTTTTATGAGTGCTTATGGTTTCTATAAGCTGGGTTCTCTATAGCGTCGTTCCTTTCTCGATCTTGATTAAGGATATAAATTCCATAATTCATTTCAATAATTAGCTTAATAAATTATTATGCACATCAAAAAAACTATTATGTTAAAATGTTAATAATTATGTCTTTATTTGAATCAAGTTATATTCTAATAATATTTTACATAGAAAAAAATATGCCATGTTTTTATATAATTTATAATCTGTAAAGTTTTATAGATTTTAAAATTTTCATGTCTAATTAATGAGAATATGGGTAGATAATCTTAAATAATATAAAAAAAGATTAAAAAACAATAAGAAAAAAAAATGAAGTGCGCTGAAGGTTTAAAGGCCGAAGAGCCACGATTGTATTTTTACGATCGCATTTCGATTTACAATACGAATATTTTTATGACCTTTTCTATAAATATTTTCGTATTATTATTTGAGCGTTTTTAAGTATAAATAAGAATAAATTATACTATAAATAATATGAACACTATACCGTTTAAAGCAATGCTTATACTTAAGAGTCTAAATATTACTCGTTAAATATATTATTAATAATATTTTAATGTTATAATTGTTTTATTAAAGTTGTATTTAATTTGTTGTCATATTTATTTACATATTTTTTTTTTAATTCGGTCCCCAAACGCTTGTTCCGCGCTCACGTAGAGACTCCGGGAGACATATCTTGATTTCATTAAATTATTTGTCAACCCCAAATGTTGCGCGGGGGGCCGAGGTGTGTCGCGGGGAGCACGAAAAGGGTTAAAGTGGGGTAGTTGGGAGCAGGTGTTGCAGTAGTTACACATAATGGGTTGTTTGGGCCGCGGCGTGTAGTGGGCACACTGGGCACACTGGCTCGCATTAAAATATATATTAATACCCAAACATGTTTTTGACAACGACCGAATGGGGGCACGCGGACACTTGACGTCTCCATCGTCGGCGAAGGGTTAAATTGGATAGGTAAAAGACCGACATTGTCATGCTAATTAATTATTATACTATTGCATGTATCGGAGTTTAGTTGTTGAGCCATAATATTATTCATCAAATGGCAACAATGCATCATGAAAAAATAATATTTCATGTTTTTTTTAACAATAAATCATAAAATCAGTAATGGAGAGGTTAATTAAATTTAAAATAAATTATTTTTCATGTAAGTTGCAAAATTATGATTTATATAACTTTATAGCATTCATATCTCTCTGAAAAATACCGAAAAGCAGGTAGAAATCAATTTTATAAAATTAAGTGTGAGTTCTATTAAGCCTTTGTTAGTTGTTCTTAATATTTTTGAGTAAAAGATTATATTTTTGGTAAATAATAAAGGATTTATGGAAATATGTATATTTTACAGTTTTTATCAAAAAAAATTCACTATTTTCAGATCTAATTAAGACATATTATACTCTGTTTCTAAATATAATTTCAGATAATTCAGAGGTTATGTAGATAACTATATGTAAAATCTATCAATAAAAAAATATGCTATATAAATCAGATTGACATAATTTGACATTAATAAACAAGAATCGTAATTTTACTCTTGATTATCGGAAAGATTTTTCTTTGCGAAAAATTTAAAATATTTTTTTCAAATATAATACTCATCATTATTATATTTCAGCCTCTGTATTCATCAGATATACTCCTCTGCGACTTCTTTCTATTCCGAAAAATGAAAAAAAAACACCGACAAAGGCCGACGTTATAATTACATGTTATGAAAGGAGATAAAATAATATTAG
>JAGXCT010036724.1:14167-44097 GCA_022495035.1 Philopotamus ludificatus | reverse complement strand
ATGGTATCAGAGCTACATCGATTTAACTGAAGTACTTAACTTTTGCTATTTTTTTCGCCAAATCGCCCAGCCTAACGCAAAATTAGGTGCGGAATCCAGCGGACCGGAATGTGTTAAAAGCAACTTTGGAGTTTGGAGTCAACAAAATAACTCTGCTAGAGACTAAAGAGCACAAAAAAGTACATAGAAAATATATGAAAAAGGTGCTGAATTTAACTAATCCTTTTATGAGTGAATGAAAATAAACTTTATGTATTTTGAATCGTTGCTAACAAACATTAGAATTGAAAGATTATTTAAGCTATATAAACCTACATAAGCTATTAACCAGTGTCATGGCTTGTAGGTATCATACATATTATTACGATTATATAAGTTGACCGTTAGTAGAAGCTCAGTTAGTACTCGGATAGATCAGCCTTCTGACGAAAACTATGAATTCAGAGATTTTTATGACACTGACATTTGAAATTATCCAGTGTCATGTCTTGTAGGTAACATACTAATAGTATACATAATTTATGAGTTCTGGGAATTCTTTATGATATTGGGAGGAATGTTTATCGAATCTATATATGAGTGAGTGGTGGTTTGGATTTTCTGTTATGCCATCCATCCATCGTAGTCAAATAAATAAATATAAGACCCTAATTATAATCAACAGTGAGGAACATAATCGACGTGTCATACACGTCACGAAGACATAAAGGTGGCTGGTTACGTCTCAAGGATGCAGAACAACTACTCAACGAGAAGGCTTATGATCAACAAACCTTTCTGTTCTCGAAGAAAACGAATAACAAAGCATATGGGACTAATTGGAAGATGGAGCTGCAGCTCAGAGGCAATGCTCAAAGGCTCTAAAGATTTCGTAATAAAAATATCTCATGTTATAATCTATCTACCGTAAAAAATCCAAGTATCGATGGTGTTACATATATAAATTATGGCACAGATTGGCGAAACGCGAGTTGATTAGTAATTTATTTTAAAATTGGCGAGGATTATTCAACAGGCCGCCCCCGAAGAATCGATTCGCCCACGGCACGACATTGAATCGGAATTATTTAGAATCCAGCTTCCATGTAAACGCGATCCGATCCTTTCTCATCCATTAGACGTAGTTGGGCAACGCCACGCGGTAACTGTGTCGATGCACAAAAACAACGCATCTACGTACGAAACCAGTTTCCGTATTGGCAATGTGCGCCCATAAAATTATCCACAATTAGGCGTATGCAGATGAGGTGTGTCATGACTTGTCTCGCGACAGAAACAAATGTCAAGGTGGAAAATGGTCCGCGCGAATTCCCGCCGTTTCGCAACCGGCGTATGAATTTTCATAACTTTATTTCGTTGGAGATGCGAAGAGTCGGTCTTCAATTGCCCAATTGGGCGTTACAGATAACGTTGCATAAAGACCTTTCTATTTCGCAACCATTTCTATAAAAATATAATATATGCACGCTATTAACGGTCGATCTTAATTTCGATGTAATGACTAAGTGTAATGTGATGAAACGGATCCAGCACACATCTCGAATCGATAACCCAAAAAATCTATTTATTTTTTCATTAATAAAAATAAGGGGCAAGAAGATCTCATGGCGATTAATCTCTGTCCGTGAAGCCCGTCTGCAAATGCCAAATATTATGGATGTTATTAAATGCGATTACCCAACGCATAAAAACCCAGCCCTATATAATTTTATAACGAGATGACCCAATTGCTTTAAATATAATCAATATTTACATTGAATTTAATCCGCAGTGTGCGTACATCATGGACCACAATATGATGCATTACAATACATTATTTTTATAGAAAGAGATCAAAGTTCAGAGTATTTAGAAAGTGAACGCAAAGACAAAACATCGTTGTAAATCATTTAATTTCGAGTATCGCCGATAATCTAGATGAGAAATAATTAGTTTTCCGATTAATTGCGTTGCTAATTAACAATATTCGCAATAAAACGTATAATTTACAGTTACTTAATAATTTTAAATGCGGATTCGCCGTCAATAGAATACAAAATTAAAATAAAACTATATCATTGCGAAAACGCATATGACATTTGAAACGCGTATAATTAATTTGATTAATATATTGCGCAACCAATCCCAATCTAATTAATTAAAATAAATACATTGTAACGTTAATGCCAATTCCGAAAACATAAAACGATGTAATTTTATATATTTTTTAATTGTTCGAACGCAATTAAATATTTTTCGCTTATGAAATGGTGCAGTTTTTCGCTACTTTGACGTTTGCCGCATCAACCCTTCGCCCTTGTTCTGTTGGACGCGCACATTTTTATTCGCCAACGTAAGTGCTTTCATTTTTATGCGATAATTGCCGTGTATAATAACAGGTATTGCGCAACAAATCGTGGAAAAGGTTGTTGCGAGCGTCGTAAACCTCATTGTTCGTCCCGCGGATAATGCGGTGTGCCGCGTCTCGGTGTGAACCGCGTCAACGGGTTAACAATAAATAATCCGACACCGGATCGACGCATGAGAAAATCAGCGCAAATTAATTTTCATGTATCACTTTCTATCCGGGATGTTGAATTTTTGCGTTTCATGACCTTTCGCCAATGTTTGATTCGATTCAGACGTCGGATGCGGCGCGGGGCGTCGAAAGAAAATCATTAATTTCCGAGCGGAAAGCGTTTTTCTCCCGCCACGTGCAGAAGTATCATTGTTAAGACGATCTTTTACTCCATTACGATACAGTACCGCTCCTCGAGTCTCATTAATGATTAATATTGTTACAATCACAATGAGTACATAGCAAATGAGTGATGCAAATGCTGTAAATTTTTAACATCGTTGAAATTTCTAATGAAAATGTAGTCGTAGATCATTTTCATCAGTTGAATATTATCAACACAAGTAGTAAATATGAAGAAAATCATTGTTTGGCATAGTTTTTTTAATTGATACTTACACAATATTTATCTAAAACTCATTGAGTCTAAAAAGCACTAAAAAAACTACGACAAAACCATTTAATAGTTTATTCGCAATAAATATACGAAAAAATATACAATTTTTCGATTAGTTATTAAGGAAAATATTATTTATCGATCAAAAAATTACATAAAAGGACGGCGGCTCGAATAAAACTGCATCATCCGAAGGGGGTCCATCAGAGACCCTAATTTATCAAGTCAAGATATTGATGAAATCTATTTCAAGCTCCTGATTTTTCTAAGAATAAAATAATTATTAATGGTGTCTCGTTTTTTATATTTTTTCCGAAAATGTAGCCAATAAACGACAACGATTATTTATAATATTGATTCATTAGACTTTTTTTAGATAAATACAAAAATTATGTAACATTGCAGATTTATATTAAAGAAGTTATTCGAGAAAATTCAAAAACTTGGGGTACTCAATATATTGGCAAGTCTATTAAGTAAGATATTTTTGACATTAACATTCGGAAAATAGTAATAAAACAAACTACTGTCTTTCTAATAAGTCTAAGCAGGTCATTTACTATTCGGGATTTTATGAGTTGCAATTTTTGGAGATTTGGATATCAAAAAAATAGCGTTATCCATACATCTTTCATCAAATTAATATAAACATCTCGATAAATAAACAAATCTACGATCAAATAGAAGATTATTGATCGCTAAAACTTTCACAGTAGATTGATATTAATAATTAATCAGAAATTTATTGAGATCGAACTAGAGAAGACGTCTCAACTCAACCAAAAGCTAGAAAACTAATTTTTCAACAAAAAAAATCAAGAATAGATTAGACAGGACATTTATTGTTCCAGCATTCTTGTGCTAAGATGAAACTAGGACATTAAAAAAATTCGAGATATGTTTGGAGTAAATTCAATTCCCTCATTAACTTGAATTAAATAGCTAAGGAGTATACAAGAATAAGGAAAATCGTCTGCGTAATCATAATTAAAAGACATCATCTTTAGACATGAGGAAAGAATTGTAGAAGAGTAGTTTAATAAATTAAAAAATCTGAATCACTAGATTTTTTTTCAGTCAAATAAAATCATTAAAACCAGACAAAAACGGTGCTAGAAACTGCTTCGTATTCCAATAAGGAAAGAAATAAGTAAACCTAAAATTCTCAGAGATTTGCATTTAAGAAATCTAGAAAAAGATTATTCGATTTTAGATACACGTGGAAAGAAAAGCAGAGAATATTTAGAAAATACCAAATAAGATCGATTATATAATGTGATATAATAGCAACTAAACTAAAGGATTTTTATGCTTAAATACGTAACATAAGATCAGTAGTTATCTTCATCTTAGTATTAATAATGGAATACCATGGTGTACCAGGACGGAGATTTTCCGACTTTTTCATAGGAATAGGCATGAAAATTAAAATAATTTTGCAATTACATTTAGCCATATTTTTTTCAGCCAGTTTTAAATTATATATTTTTTTGAGATGATTATTATAACACACATCATTAGAAATGTTGAAAATCATAATTTCACACTCGCCGTCGATTTATATTTTTTTTTCAATCCACGCTTCGCCCATATATGCACACATCTTTGACCGAGTGTTACATAAAAGAAATTCAGAAGAAATATTATGAATGATAGCATTTACCAAATTGACGGTATGTAATGAAAAAAAAAGGTAATCAAGTATTTATCAACGATCTGTGCTTTTAGGCGATCACGATGTTTCTTCCTCACCATTGAGACTATTACGTTTTATAGGACGTATTAAATTTTGATGGATTCGAACGGCTCGAACAAAATTAGAAAATTATATTATCGACCATTTTATGAAGTGAGCAACGACTGCAATAAAAAACTAAGCCAAAAATCCGATAAAAAATCAATCATATAATAAGCTTGCACCGATGCTTCGGGCCAGTGATTCTGTTTTGAGCCATTATGCGTTGCATAATTTTGCATTGTTTCACCGGATTAATCAATTAATCTAATTTCTAATCAGTGCATAATTAATTAGGATTCAGCGGCCTTCCGAACGACCTCTGTTCTTAATATGGTTAATCGATTTATTATGTCAATTGCCACACATACAACGCGCTGAATACTTTTACGAAGAATCGAAATAAAAGAAAAAAAAAACAATGGTCTCCGCATGTAGATTTTCACTGAATTTTCGCAACATCCCCGACCGTGAAAAGCACAGCCGAGAAGCACTGATTCGTAGCAGTGAAACGTTTGTATGGAAAATAATGCAAATGGCTGTCGATACTGATTAGCGATATTTCCGGCCCGAAACGGATGCGGGAGCATGATCTCCTATTTTATTTAACATTGCACAAACTCATGTTTTATTCATAGAAAACGTTTGGAGAACGCGAATGACCATCAGCTTCCACAGAAGCTATTGACCATTTAACAATTAGTCACTAGACGAAACCGAAAAGAAGGACGTCTCGTTTTGCGACGGACAGCTTTCGCACCGATTTGTCGAAAAGGTTAACAAGTCAATTAAGACCTAACGGAATCAACGGATTGTTATTATAAACTATTTTTATATTGAAATGGCAACAACACTTTCATACATTCACGTTGCATTCATTGCAATACGTTCGATGCATTAAAGACCGTTATGCAATCGTTAAAAGGCGACCTTGAACTTTATTGCGAATTATAACATGTATGCAATCGCCATTTCATTTTTTTAAACACACTGATCGTGTTCGATTGTATTTTTTTTTTATTATAAATCATCTGCCATCAATCAAAATCTGACACGTATTATTAGATGCAATTTATTGAGCTCAAGATTTGAGGATCGATTTTTGTAATAACGATTGAATTTTCGCGTCGAATCATTCTTTTTATTCAATTAGTTAACGAAAATTCATTTCCTCGAACACGTTCCGCGGAAAAACCGCCATAACCGCTCGGTTTCCGGTTTCACCTTTTCACCAAGAACACAACAAAAAGTTAATGAGATGCATCTCTTTCACTTAGTCACCCACACGACGACAACTAACAATGAAGGTTCTGCCACAGTCGCTGTGAGAGACAGACACGATCTTTTTTTATTATTGGATGTCAACCAAAGTTCAACAGCTAGGCGAATAATCGAAGATTTTTTTTCTGCAAAGAATCAATTGAAAACATTTTGGAATAGGATCGATTGCATCAGCGATGACATCAATAGACGCCTGACTTGCATCTAAAACATTACTGCAGATGTATATGTATGCATATTTTTGCGAGAGCGTAAAAAATCAAAGTACGATCGGAAAATTTCAAAACAATAAACTAAAGAAAGTCTTCATCTCGCGTCCGAAAATAATTAAATCATTATTACGTTTCGTCATATAAAAAGCATAATAATATAGAAATTATTGTGTTTTTTTCTTTAAAATTCAGTGCATAACCTCGAGTAAAAAAAAGCTACAAATGTCAGCAATTAATTAGTTTGCACAATTATGCATTGCGAAATATTTACATTAATTTTCTTCTATTGCGCTATACGTCGCGGATTCCGCCCCGAGTGTCCGAACGATCGTCGCTCGCATGATCGCGTTTACATGCGCATGCGCATCTCTCGTGTCTCTGCCCAATTATAATTCCATGCCTCGCAATGCTCTACTTCCACGAATTCCAGCAGTTTTGCATGATGCTAGCTGAAACCGTACAGGACTCGATCGCAATTCGTTGCAATTTGGCGTCGAAATTAAAAATGTGTAAGAGACTCTGCTTTATTTCGCCACGATCCGACGTCGCGAATGTCGTTTAACAGCAATTATACGAATCATTATAACTTGCAAAACTGAGCGCGAAATATTTCAAATCTGGAAAAACTGTGCGCAATTGCTCGGCGTTTAATTAAAAATAATAACCGCACTCGCAGGGTTAAAAACGATTCATTGTGAATGCAATAGCGCAAATTATTTTTTTTTTCTCTATTGCCAAGTGTGACGCGAAATAAAACGCTTTTTTTACGCACAATCTCGCAACGCCGAGCGAAATTAACGGAAAATTCCGTGAATTATTTCCCATTAATTAAAAATCGACGTTAAATTACCATAACGCCGTTATTTATTTCAGCAATTATTTTTAATCAAAAAAAATATGTACAATTGCAACAATACAAATAAGGCGAGCTATAAAATTGTCATGAAGAAAATTAACAATGACGAAAATGTATGACATTCCTAGTCGCCAGACTTCTAAAACATATTTCATGCCAAAAAGATCTACTAAAATTACTCAAAGATAGCATAGAAATGGAAGAAATCTACAAGAGAGCTTAAATAAAAATTAAACGACACAAAGAACTGATATGGTGGAAAATCGAAGCGATTTTGTACTCAAAAGCTCCTCTTGTTATTAGGAACAAGCTAGTAAATTAAAAGTAAATTATTTTCACAAAGACTAGAAAAATGAAGAAGCATAATGCAGATCTTAGATCTAAAATTATTCAAGAATAAACCATTTATTTAAAAAAAATCAACTCTAAAATAAGAGATATAAATATTTTTAGGATCGACATGAAGATATGATGAAATACTGCCATAGATCCATAAAGTAAAGCAATTCTTCAAGAATTAGATCCAAAGTCTCAAGATATATCAGTGATCCCTTTGGTGTATTTTTATTATTGCTGTTGTTCGATTTTTCCTTGAAGTATCTTGACATTAGTATTAGTTTCATAAAGAATCAGATAAAAAATGTCTGAAATAATACAAGTTGATGTGTTGTTAAATTCTTTGTGGCATAGGAAAAACTAGTTTAATTTTCATTTAAATGGTGTTTGTAAAAGATTTTCATTGGTTAAAAGCTCGCGATAAAAAAATTAACATGCGGAAAGAATTTTATTCATAAACTACACCGACTCCGTATTCGCCGAACTTGATATCCAACGTATTTTTCCTATTCCGAAATATAAAAAAAAAATCATGAAATAACGTCATTTTGCGAACATTATAAGTAAAAAAGAATAAAATTAGTATTTATCAATAAATAATAAAGATTTTTTAAGATAAATGACGATTATTTATTAATAAACCAACGTAGAATGATAGAGACTGACTAAGGTATTTTTAGAATAAGGATTAAAAACACAGAAAAATATTTTGAATTTAATAACAATCCAGAAAATGTTTAAGAATCAAATGTCAAATTTTAATTTTAAAAAGAATAATATTACAATAAATGCTTAAACTTGAGTATGAAATATGCAGAGCAGAAAATTATTTTTAAATTTTTATTTTATTTTCAATAAATGGCAATCGTTCGTTCCGTCACTCGATGGATTAATGTAGCATTGTCGCGTTATTATATTTTGAGAAAATTAAAATTCAGAGAAAGGTGCTTCGAAGAGTTATCTCATTGTCGGCGGATTGACAACGATGGCGAAATTCAAAGCGATTGTCGAAAACGACAGCGCGGGCGGACATCAATCATCCGCGAAAAAATACGAAAATTGTTTACCCTGCGAAAACGGAAATAAAGCGAGGCTACAATTAGAGCTAGCGGCTTGATAGATCGTCCAATTGTCCCGGGCCAGAGTGGTGACCGATGGCAGTTTCCCACTTTTTTTCGGTACCAGACCGGCTCGTGTAACAATCGCCTCTAGACTCATTTCACTGTCTAATTGAAAGATTACGTCGTTTCGTTATCAATTTCATCTCTCCCACGAACTGATGAAATTTTGCAGAGATGAGCCTCGCAGGTAATCCTACGCCACGATTCCGTTGCGCAATGGCTACTTGGAAAAATTCAATTTGTCCAAGACAATGCTTCTATATTAACTAGACTCGTATCATTTTATAATTTTCGCCCGTCTTGTAAGCGGCCATTAATGTGTTAGTTGGACAATTTCGTTTTATTTTCACTCGCTCCAGTTGTGTAATTCAATACTCTTTGTATTGCACTAGAGAAATTGTGGAACTGGGTTACGTGGGATCATATGCTTCAATACCTAATTTGGTAGTGAAGTAAGCCTTTTTTCCAACAAACAATTAATTTTAAATTCTGACACATTCAATGCAGCGATGCATTTGAAAAACTACCATTTTTATTCATAAAAACTGTGAATTATACCTATAAATTTAATACTTCGAATACATCAATCTTGGATCAAACTATCGCGTTTTATAGACCACTATAAATAGAAAAATCGAAAGAAAATAGTGGATGGATAGAAAAATCTCACATTGCTATGCGTCATCAATTTGCTAATAGGAAGACGCTAAAATTCAGTACATCTTCCACGTCCTAAAACTGACTATACCATTATCATTGAACGATTATCTTCAAGTGTCAATAGTCAGTGCCAGTACAAAAAATAAATTACTCCATGTATAGCTTCCAGCATCGTATTTTTTTCTTAGACACATCGTAAAGTCTTCATCTTCATTACAAAGTCGTGTAAAAAAGCCGGTAATGAGGTTTCATTAATTAAATAGCCCTTTATTATATTAAATTAAAGATGTAACATTAGACAAGTATTATGAAAATGATCATTATTTAATAACAGCATACTTTCTGTAGGAACCAATTGAATTTTGGAAATACTATTACTTTTCTATTAAGTCACAATCTTTTAATCCATGCTCTCTTTAGCTATAATAATAAACAAGAATATTCCTTGTCTTCTTAATAATTTACAGTTTAGGTTTATTAAGGGAAAGAAATCGCGCATTTTTTTATGTATGTAAAATTAATGTTTTTTTATATATATTTTTTTGAGGAACTAAATTCCTCAGTATTTATTTTGGTAGAAACATTCCGGTTTTGAATCGAAAAAGGCTTTTCTCTTAAAATATGCTTCAAGGACCTGAAGTTAAAGGAATTGGAAGAAGTAACGTCTGGGAAATATGGAGGGTGTGGCAGAACCTCCCAGTTTAAATCCTGATTTTTTTTTCTTGGATCATTCTTGATTTATGAAGGCGTCCATTATTGTTGTGAAGAATTACTCCCTTTTGGTAAACAAAATAGGACTTTTGATTTTCCAATTGTTGCAATTATTCCTCTCACATCCCATTAAATACACAAAAATACTTTTCGTAGTGTCAAACCAGGCTTAGGGGTCAACTAGATTTTAATTCGGAGAAAGACATTTTCTTTTTTAACTTATGTTATCGGAAATCTATTTCTCATCTCTAGTCATAATTCTCTGTAAAAAAGGTAATTTTTTACAGATAACCTTGATGATTTGATTTATAATTCCTCGAATCGAGGTTAATCGAGGATTCGACTCATCCAGGGATCGCAGTATGGCAATATCAGATACAAGGTCGTCCTTGAACCATAAATTTCTTTATTAACCCAAGTGGTTTTCCTGACATTCAAGACCTGATCGAAAAAAGTTTATAATTTTCATTACTCATAAATAATGATAAGCAATAAACATTCTTTCAAAAATATTTGCGCCATGTTAATTCAAAACAATGTAAAAAAATAATTGATTGTGTACTGATTTAAAAATAATGATGGTTTCGTTTTATAATAATAATAATTGAATATCCAATCACATATCATTTCGCAATAGTAAATATAATCAAGCGTTATGATTGGTCGTTATAAAAAAGGGGGCGGAAACGTTATCGCTTATTTAAAAAATATCATTATTTTCATAAAATATATTATGTACAAAACGCATCCGTTAGGACGATGATGGTACAAAATCACTTTCATCACGTCTTTTTAACTAAGATTTTTGTTCTAGTTTATTGGCAAGTTGGATACACTAAAGAAAAACGTATTTTTTATCATTATTTTTATCGAAACAACAGCAAAAACAGAATTGTTTTTTTTAACATGGTTTAAATGAGTATTATAATATTTACGAGCATATTAGGTAAATTATATAATATGCATATTTGGACATATGTGCAATTAAAAAAAGACTGCGTAAGAAAGCATTTAAAATAAGATTTTGTTTTGTTTTATGGCGTATTTTGAAATCAGGAAAAGTATCGTTTTACGACGTGCATTAAAAATATGACATATCGCATTTGATTATTCTATCGACGTGATTTCCGCGATTGCAATTTGGGATTACGCCGATTTATAATTATTAATAAAGTAAATACATAAAATTGACATCATCGTCTATAAAAAAAAATGATACAGAGCGAAAGTGAAGGTATCTGATTGAGATGACCGATAACGCGATTACATGAAAATTGCGACGTCAAACGTAGAAATGCACTGTCCGTCATGAACTGCAGTTTTAATGACCGCCAAAGAGATCGGTCTATCACAACGACATTTTACAGACCAGGAAGAGACCTGGCTCACGTGATATAACATTGGTAAGCCATCTGGTAATCTCCACGATTCAATTTGATATTTGGCGCCGGTTTTGCAACCGAAGATTCTTAACACACATAGCCCAATTATCGACGGATGTAAACTATTATTTATATATAAAAAAATTGGCAAATTGATCATATGCAATGCGAAATGCAAACCGAACCAAATTCACAATATAATATAAATATAAAAAAATCGTATTAGATGTTTCCGTTATCCGAAACGCCATGGGAGCTAATCATATACGTATCAATGAAATTTCGCATCATTTAAATACAATTTAATAGATTAATTAACGAAATCTCCGATACGCGTTGTCAATCAATTCTGCGCCTAATGATTTTCGCATCGAACCGTTAAATTTATAGCGGTAATTTTAAATTTTGCACAGCGTGGCCCGGATCGCAAAACGACAACTATGTGGAAAAATAATTGATATCATCGATACATCATTACGGCAATCCATTACTATGAGATTGCGATTGTTACACACACATGCTGGATCATCATCGGATAACTCTTTGGTCGTAAACCATCAAAAATGGCCGTACACGTATGTAATTATTAATCTAAAACGTCGGATTCGCCTCGTTGTATAGATGAAAATCGTACTACCGAATCCCAATTAAAATAATATTAATCGCTTTTCCGGAATCGTTAGCAGCAACAATCATCGGATCGATTGTGCAAAAAAAAAACGGTCTTTGTTGTATCAAAATTCGAGTTATCCATTAAATGTACGTAAACATCGCCATCATTGGTACATTGCGTTATGCGCAAAATTTTTAATTGAATCGCTATTTATGCAGTTATGAAACGGTATATTATTTTCATGTTCAATTGATTTTTTTTTAATTAACTAAAATGATTTTTGCATTCGGCCGCAATACGCCGCCATAATCAATCTTCCTGTCTGCTAGATGCCAATATTCGCATTTATATCAATAAAAATTGCAAGAAATCGAACGTTTTTAATGCTAGCCGCGTGGAAATCTCTAATTGATTCAAATCTTCGCATTTAAAAATTGTTGCAAAAACATCTCCATACTCTAACCCAACCATTAACAAAGAAAAAAACGAAAATTATAGCAAAATACCATAAAATCGCTTTTATTAGATATTATATTAGTAAATAATTTATTCGAAATTTGATGCCTTGTCATTTTTTGAAAAAAAAGACTGGAACAATTGCCACTAAATATATTTGTACTTAAGGATTATTTTAATGTTTTCAAATGTCAAAAGTGGTTTAAGAATTTTTGATTTAAAAATAATTCCAAAAGTGGACGATGTCATTCTGAGTGCTATAATCGAAAGTAATCCAACTTTATCAATTGAAAAAATGGCGATAAATCTCGGACACCGGAAAAGCATCTTAAAAAATCGGCAAACTGTGGAAGCAGATTTTATTATTGAACTAAATTTCAAGAAGTTGCCGTTTTAATATGAATTTTTAAGTAAAATAGAGATGCAATCTGGTCAAGGCACTGACAGATACGCTAAATTGCCAGTAAGGAGACCTCCTGCTCCACATAGAAATCCTATGATTAAGTAAAGGACATGTTTTTGGACGTTTTAATAAACTTCTACCTACAATAGTCGAATTTTCCAAGGAAAGTTATGAAAGTAAGTGACGGGAAAATTTTGCCTTTCTTGTGGATATCACAGAAAGATTAAAAACTAAGTTTTCCAATATGAAGATGGTTAAAATTAAATACAGAAATAGACTCACAGATAATTACATACGGATGGGAGTGCCAAAGTACTCACTGAGAATTGAAAAAATTGTGGAGGAAAGTGAATACCACTTATTCTTTTCACTAACTATTTTGACATTTACACTCGTATTTTTCAATTATTATTTTTTTACAAATAAATAAGTACGCTTTTTATGTTTTATTGGAAGTCCGATGTCCTCATTTATTTTAAGTAATATATTAATATGTTGTATGGTACGATAAATGACGATGATACAAAATTATATAGTAAGTACCTCACATCCTTATTGAATTTGGCGACCACTGATCTAGGCGATCTAAAATACCGTTTTTGCAAGACTGCTGGAGATGAAAAATAGGTACTTTACTCTGACCGAAAGCATAAAAATCAATGGTAATCAAAATAGTTAAACTTTTTTGTGAACAACTGGATCACGAAATCACTGGATGCGGCAAAAATTATACGAGAAAAATTAACCGACCTCGAATGGAGGTCAATTCGGTCACCCCCCAAGTTTTCCAGATATCGCCATCTAACTATCATCTTCTCAAATTGATGCAAAATTATTTAAGTGGAAAAAAATAATACATATGAGGACGTTAAAAATGGACTAAATGAGTAGTTAGCCTCCAAACCTCCAATTTTTTATGACAGAGGCATTAAAATGTTGCCTGATAGTTTGAGGAAGGTCATATCTTCTAATTGAGATTATATTTTAGATTAATATGTAAAAAATACTAATTTTATAAGCATTCAAATCTTCCCATTGAAAATGCGTTCATTCTTTTAAATACACCAAATTGTCTAAGTTTGTGAACCAAGGTTTGACTGTATTAAGTATTTTAAACCTCGATTAAATTTTTTTTCTGAATCGCGAATACGTGTAAAAAATCAGTGGCTCTCAATCCTCCGTTTAAAAATTGCAGCAAATTTTATGTAGATATTTTTTTAACAGCATGTTTTATGATTTTCATCAAAATCTGATTTAATGAATACATATGGATTTAGTTTACATTTATAAAAATGTATCTACCCTTAAATTAAAATAATTTTCCTAAGACTTATTAAGTGAGTTGTTAATAAAATTAGTAACAACTCAAATCAGATAAGCTAGAAGCTCAACACTTAAATAAAATAAAACATGTAATAAATACTGTTAAGTGAAGGTAAACCTAAGCATAAAAGAAAAAGATACAGAAAGGGTTTATTGATTTTGAGTTCTTGGATTTCAGTGAAATATTAACAGATGCGCTTTATTAAAAATTATAGCAAAGATTTAAAATCAATTCTTTAGACAAACTCTTTCTAAATAGCATAAATTCATTTTTTTCTATTAAAAAAATTAAGAGTAAAAAATTGTAATAGAATACTTCTAAAATAAACTGTGCCATGCTTTGAAGCTATTGATATTTTCTTGAAAAAAAGCATTGAAAACCAAAAAATTGCGTGTAAGGACTGAAAAATTCAAGATTTATTATTTATATAAAATCCAAGAAATTGTTAGATAGAAACTGTAAGTTATATCTTGAAATCTTGCATCATTCCATTAAGGTAAGTGGTGATAAATATAAATCTACAATTATATGATCTTAATTGGCTAGAGGAGAATTCTGCAAGTCGTCACACTCCAGATTGATAAATTAAATGTAAACTATATGATATTGTAGTAAATAGATTTTTGATTATGAAAATGTTAAGCTATAGGGTCACTTCAAACAATATATTTAGTCTAGTCGTGAAATTATTTTTTTAACAGGGATAAAGAAGCTGTACAAGAGATGGGATGCTATTTATATAATTGCTAAAATATTTTTATAATATTATATAAAAAATTACGAGATAAATTTTGATGGGTAAGCTATAAAAAAGCGCGAAAACATAAAATTTTATATTACAAATAATTGTACATGGTACTTGTGCAGAAGAATAAAAGGTCTCTCGAAAAATAGCAAACGCCTTTGCATAGCGTCGATTTATGATGCAACGTATGCCATAATGCAAAATGTCATATAATCGTGTCAAAACGCATCGAAAGGTTATGATCATAATTAATCGTCTCTTGTTCATATGATGTTAACAATCGATCATTATTAATAATGCAATTTTCCAGTTTCAACAATTATTATTCTCGTAAATCAAACGGGGTCAGTCGCCGGCCTATTGTTGCCAATGAACTTATTGCGTTGATCCGATGCTCTCGATTGCGATGCTTGACATTTTCCGCAATTTTTCACGATCAAAAGAATCACATCCGCCGTAAAAAGTGATACATATATTAATCAGATTTCATAGCAACTCAAAAAATAATACCATGGCATTTTTACGCAAACCGTTTCCAAATGCAGATCGAAGCAGAACCAAACACACGAGAGTGTTGCAAAAAAAAAATGGTTTCCACCATGCAAGCAAACAATATAAACTTTCTTCACGTCGCTCTCGGTTGCATGCAAATATTTCTCTTCCTCCGCAAAGAAACATTATTCGCACTCCATCCGCCCAATATCATCGCGGAGCACAAAATGGCGTAATCTATTGCCGAAAAATTGGCGCCGTTTTGAAATATGACCGTTCGTGTGCCCTCAGCTTGTTGTGAATTCTTAATTAAAAATTCGTGAACACAGTGTGCAATGCAATTATTAGACATTTACGCGATACCATTGTTTCGATAATGTTTTTATTTTGCTACCTAATTTTATTTTTCGGCGGAACAAGGAACACTGATGTTGAGCAACTGCATATAAAAGAGATCAGCGGTTTTTAAACGTTTTTCTTTTCGAATTTTTACTATTGATACATAAAATTATATCCCCAAAATATTCTTAGCATCTTAAAACAGAAAAAATCGCAGAGCACGTCGTAATTTTTTTGAAACCTATTGTTTATGTTAATCAATTTATTTTTTAGAATAAATATTTCATTTTATAAATTTAAATAAATGCAGTAAACTCTCCTAGAGCGCGCGTAACGGCTTTTTATAGCGAGTGCGACAGTCTCTCCTAGAGTGCTCCCTTCTAGAGTGCCATTTTATACCTGAACGACATTCGATCACAATACATTAATTAAAAAAATATGTTTATCATTTCAAGTTATGCTTAATTAGATGATTTATGGATGTTTACCATTTTTTTTACTTTCTATTGATATTACATATAATAAAATAAAACAAAGACATTTAAAATATGTGAATGAAAAAATGTTTGAAGTATTGATCTCGTTCATTTTACAAAATACAATTTCAAGTCTTCTATAGAGCAGTTTTCTATAGCGTTGTCTTTAGTACTGCTCTATACGAAAGTTAACTGTTTTTCAAGATTTTTTTAATATATAATCTTTAATAAAATTAATTAAACTGAGCCAAGCTAATAATGCGGTTTCAATTCTTTATCTAAATAAATTTAATTGTTCCAAATTTTTTGTTGGATAGATATATTTTTCGCTGACGTATCTTGACATACTGGATTATACTTTATGACATTATTACCTATAATCCTGATGCTGACTTTATAGTTCAAAAGGTTTCACGCGTTTTGGTATGCTCTTACATTTCTGAATTGTGGAAAGAAATGGAAAGTGTAAAAAAAATTGGGGCAAAACAACAAAGTTATATTTTTAAACCTCTACATTTCCAGAAAAAGGCCTTTTATGACTTTTTCCTATTAAAGAAGATTTAATAGAGATCAAGACAGAATCGCTAAAGAATCTAAACCTAAACCATAAAAATCGAAGAAGTAAGAAGAAAATCAGAACTAACAGATTGAACTTTAACACTTAAAAACAAATCTATTTCAGTGGTATTCGATGCATAATATTTTCATCAATCTGAAGCTGGATCAAAGGCTTCACAGTCATCGAAATGCTTGAAAAATTATTCAAAGTATAACAGAACTATAAATAATTAATATTGCGATATGATCTGAATTTCACAAAAAATAATTCATCCAGAAATTTGCTACTCTTCACCATAAAAACCGTCCTTCCGGTGCTTCGAAATTTATTGTGAAAGAAAAGCGTGTTGATTTTTTTTTTTGCAAACAATCGACACATGCCAGTTTCCAAACACATCTGTCTTATCTGTGATATTTGATCGTTTTGACATCGAATTGGCCAATCCGGCACATTATAGTTCACAGCACAGAATGAGAATTAATTGTACGGCCGGGTTATTTTGGGCAAGGCCGCTGCATGCCGTGTCGCATGTACCAAGCCTCATATTGTTTCTGACCAGAACAATCAAACTACGAGTATTTCCCAGGACCATCGACTAGAGAAGGAATCCGAATTTCGGGGCAGACACGCAACCGCCTGACCCTTGGCGTCGCCGAGAGCGTCGTGGGGGACGCTTGCACATCGCGACATTGAACGCTGCGTCCCATATAGATTGCGATTGTGCACAAGAGTCATGCCCAAATTCTCATCGTGATCTTGCGAAAATATTATGCATTCTAATGCACATTGAATCGATCGCTATCGCGACTGATTGCAACGCGGAACGCCTCGGCGCATCTGAGTGAACTGATACGAACGAATCAAAATCGAACGCGAATACATTATGATTGACAAGACAATCTACGCTAAAATTTATCTCGATGCTTTCTATATATTAATAAAATGTTTGGGAACGTCCAATGTTTATAATCGACGGTTTTGTAATAGATCATACCCATTATGGGTAGCCGACGGCCTTCGATAACTATAAATTTCGCGATCAATCCGCTGCTAAAAATAATTTTACACCTAATCTCGAAAACGCGATAAAATATTTGTGTCGTAATATATAATTTAGGATATGGAGATCATAACGATTTCATCGCCTATCAATTAGGCTCTATATAATATATGTAATCGATGCGAATCGCCAAGGACGTTGAATATTTTTAATCATACGGAATGACACATTTTTCTGCATAACACTTCCTCTAAATAACACGTAGTTATGATGTAACAAAAAAAACACAATAAGATCGTTCCCATAGGCAACTCACAAACTGTGTTAATGTCATATCAACCATGCAACTGCACAATGTGAAAAAAAATTAACATTACACTACTGTGCATGAGTATTATAAATCGAGTATATTTTTATGCGGCACGTTCAATAGAAAAACGCATATAAAAAATGCATTTTTTTTTAAATATCAATCAGGTAATTAGGCAAATAATATTTCTTAACTTACAATCAGTTTAGAAAGGATTACGATTTTTAGTATTAAATTATTAAACTTCATGTAAACAGTCGTCTAGTCTTTGTTTTTCAGTAATTTGTTCCGTTTCATAATTAGAAAGGTCGACGTGACAGTCAAATAAAAGATAAATTTAAAAATCATACGTTTATCTAAGAAGATTATTACTATATTACAACCGATCCAATTTTTTTTAAATAATTGCGGATTATCTGAGGAAAATCTACTGTTGGAAAATAGCAAAAAAATTGATTAATTGTGTTATCATTTGAGCTATTACTCAAAATCAAGATTATTCAAGTTTCTAGACTAAAATATTGGATTAAAAAATGTAAATATGTATTACTGAGTAGATTAACATGTCCATAAGACTGTAAAAATAATTTGCTGAACATTGTGAACTGAAGTCAGAATTTTCTTAAACGCTCAAAAATCGATTTTACTTACTGCAAGCAGCTCACGATTTTTTCAGATATGCAATATTTCAGCACACGTTACAGCATACGAAATTAAAATAAATTTCTATTTTGTTGAATTTTCTGTTTAAAGTATAAAAACTTTCCACGCGGATTTCATGGAGTAAAATGAAGATTTCATCCAATTTCAGGAATAAACTCACGTCTCACGTGTCAATAAATTTATTTGCGATTATTAAAAAATATTGTGAGAGTTAAAATGCATTTTTAACGAGACGACACGCAATCGCAACAGAATTTTAATCACCGCTCAACGTATCAACGATCGGTTTTCCATCGCACAAACGATTTTTGCGTGCAATTTTCCTAAATCACGCAACACATGACTCGTTAAAACGTTGGATGCTGCGTGCCGAGATACGATAACAACAATTAATAAGATGATCGCAATGGAATAATAATAATTATCAGCAGTTTTCACACGTTGCATGGTGTTTTGCCCCAGCGAGTATGATTTTCACTCTCCGTCGTAAACGGCTGAAGGCTCTGTGATTTATTGCGTTGAGAAAAAATATATTACTGCTTGAACGGACGCGAAAAAAATATTATGCATGCAAAAAATAAAATAGAAATAGAAATCAATCAATACCGAATATGACATAATTATGGAGAAATTTAATTGAATTACAATACCTGGAATTTTAAATATATGGCAGAAACGTATTTCCTACATTATAAACGATTATAAAATAAAATTTTAATTGTACATCACATACTAATAATCAATAATTAAATTTGCAATACTGCACATTTAGGCGTCGAATCGTTTTATCATATTTATATATGTGTGTATATAAATATAGAATCATCGATGATTATTGACTTATTATGTAATTATTTTATTTTTAAAATAAGCTAAATCAACTTACTACTCTTTAACGTCAATCGAAAGTCTGCAACGGCGGCTGATACGTATCGTAGGGTCGTGGTCTGGTCAGTTCATCCACCACGCAAAGGTTCGTTTGTCCTCTTTCAGGCAACAGCCAGTAACACACTTGAACTAGAATTATTCACGATTTTGCGATTGAAAATGCAAACATTTTCCAATCAGAATGCAACTCTTATTCATGAAAACACTGTATTCCGGCTCGTTAATCGCAAGGGGGTGGACAGTGTGACAGTCCGTAGCAGAGTTGCTGTAGGCAGTGCTGCTGCATCCACTGTTGGCGGACGACTGAGATGCAACCGCTTCTTGTGCCGCAAGAAGAACGCTGCATAGGAGATCGCCCGCGGATGGGAGACGAGTCCGCTGAGAAGAGATTGTTATATCAAAGCTCAAGGTATTTCAAAATGTTTATCAATACAGTACTTATCGACTGTGAATAATAACCTGACATATAACATGCATCTGAAGAGATTGGGTCAATATGATCAATGCTCTTTACGAGGATACACTGTCGTTTCATTTCCAAATGAGTCATGGAAAATAAAATAGAATCCATTATTCCACAACAAATTGACCTCTTAATTAATTATGAGTAATAATTTTACAGCTTATATTTCATAATATTATATGATGCTTATAATATCGTAAAGGGTTCACGTGTCTCAGTGGACTCGATGACGAATTATTTTTGGTAAATATGAAAAAAAATAATCAAAATAATACGATGGTGATGTATTAGCCTCCGTATTCATCGGACATGATCCCCTGCATTTTTTCCTATGATCGATGATCATCGATAAATCGGGGATAACTTAAAATCGAGTATTTTTTTAAAATAATAAGTGTTTTTAAATAGTTTGCATTTCGGTTAAATGGCTGTTAATTAAACTCACGTAATCCACTTCCGCTAGATTTAAATTTAGTTCTTTGATCATTTCAACAAGATCTCTAATAACTACATCAACTTCTTCAGTTTGTATACTACTGTCTTTAATAAATTAGGGGATGAGTTTATTTCATACGTTGCTCATTATAGAACTCTCACCAAAATTGGTTTAACGATTTTCCGTTCTACCCATCAACAGCTCTAAATGTATTTCGTAGGTAATACTTTTTAAATATATATATTTCACCTTGATCCATTGGTTGAATAAACGGGGTTGTATTCGGAGGATGGAATATTAAGTCGGATAATCCAGTGTATTATTAAATAATAATAAAATCTTTTTAATTTTTAATGCAATATTTTTCTATCTTCAGACTTCAAAAATTTTCTTGAGTCATCCATGCTCTTCGGTTAGATTTACAAATGATAGGTTTTAGATGTTTTAGAAGTGTTTTTAAGGCTCTTTGGGTTTCACGACTTTATTTGGTATTCTCCAGCAGCATTTCCTCCGAATAAAATCTTCATATTTTCTTTTAGTTTTAATATTAATAATAATAAAACGTTGTGGCGTTCATTTTGTCCAAAAACACATTGTCAAGAACATCACAAGTTAAAACTTTAAGTCTCTTTACAACTCCGGAAATTGTGGACCATTTCCTCAAATCAATAACTGTCAGGCACCGATGACTGACACGACGCAATACGTGTTAATTATATTATTACATATTCAAATATAAATATAATTATTTTAATTTCGGTTACAATTTTTTCAAAAAATTAAATAATTAGTTTAATTTTTCGATAGTATCTAAAATGTAGATTTTTTTTAAGAAAGTCATTAAATGATGATCAATATTAAACCTGCCTCATTATAATCCTGATCACTTCCAAAGGTTTTAAAACTTTTCTCTCGAATAAAATTAATATATATTTGAGAAATAATTTACAAGTTTTTAGTAATTATTTTATTAGTTATACGATTTATAACCGCATTAGAGCAAAAAAAATAACAGAGATACGAAACGGGATTGAACCGAAATTTCGTTCCGGAAAAAGATAGGTTTTTCCGGTACGAAAACGAGAATCGCTAAGAAAAATATTTTTTAATTTAACTACAACAAAAAAAACAAATAGATACCCTGAAAAATAGTAAAAAAAGTATATTTAATATGAGTAAAAAGGAATCTGATATATACTAGTCATAATTTAAATAAATTTTGGTTAGTTATAAGAACATATTTATTAGCTCCAATATTTTTTTTTTAATTTATTGATTTTACATCGCTTCTTCTAATTAATTGAGAATTAAAGTGTTTATTTATTTTATAAACATAAAAGCATGTGTCATATGTTTTTTTATATTACGTCATCAAGTACATTTTCATGAATTTTAATTTTAAAATATTTCATAGTGTGAATATGAAAAACATTTTTTTGAAATTTTCGACACTTAAAAATGTATCAAAAAGTGTTTCAGAAATTATGCAAATATTAAGATAAATTGTAAGATTATCATTACAATTTATAAAAAAACTAACCCCTAACTTTGTATTGGTGCCTGGTCTTCTATATGTGCGGGTTTCTATATCATGATCCTGATCTCTGATCAGTATCATTACGTGTAGGTAACATACAATATATTACGATAATGTAAGTTAACCGCGACTGAGCTAAGGTAATATCCGGATAGGTTACCCTTCCGACCAATCAAATAAATTCAAAGATTTTTTTATGACACTGGTCAGGGAGGAATGACTTTAAAATCTGTATCGAACCTTTGTGATAAATTTGTGAATCGTCCTTGTACTTCATAACAATGCTATAAAAATCAAACCAGAGCAAGAATCAAGTCAACGAAGACCCAAAAAAAACATATTAATAAAACCAACGACATACGAATAGTAATACGATTTTCTAGTCGCGAATTTTGTAGCTTAATCCAATTATTTTTGCCAAAAATACAAAAATGTGTTTCAAAACACAACTAGATGATGACTTTAATTGAATTTAGAAATATATATTAATATATATATAGAAAATGATAGAAAATACTAAGAATCGATCGTTAAGGAATCATATAACGTCTGCGTAATTTTATTGATAAGTATTTCACAAAGTTTAACAATAAAATGATGAAAGTCATTAGGTCCATTAGTCGTTCTAATATACTATTAACATACACATACACAAATTATTAATTTAAGTTTACATCTATGAATATTTAAAAGGTTAAATATTGTTATTAAATATTATTATCCGTACTGTTTCATTTTGGTGAAACGACAATTGAGCGCAAATCGACGCCGACGATTCGGCCCCGACGTCGACATTTCGGCGCCGAAAACAATAGAGCAGAATATTTTTTTTAGTTAATGTCGACATTTTTATTTCTATAAATAATCGCGTATTAATAATAATAATTAAAAATATTATTGCAGATGTGATCCGCGCCGAATCGTCGGCGTGCCGTAATTTTAATACAAATATTTCGATAACGCTGATTTTGATTTATGAAGCAGTGGTTCCTATCGAAAATATATAAATTATGCCATGGATCAAGTACTATTTCACGTTGTCGTGCGGAGCTGCTTTCGACGACAACCGATTCGGGTCTTCCCGCTTTCTTTCTTCCGTGTCGGAATCCTTTTAATATAACATGCGCGACGGAATAAATCATTTAAATATCACTTTAATCATCACAACACAATAAATAACGATATGTAAGCTGACATATAGCGATTTGTCAATAATTAGAATAACTCTTTGACGGCCGCCATCTTTTATAGCATTGCTAATACTGGCGATGTGCAATATTTACCGCGGACAATACAACAATTAGCCCAGCGATCGCAACATCCAATACGGCCATCTTGCTCTTTTTCTTATTAAATTGGAGCCGTTTCCACATCCACGCACACATTGTCGATGAAAATAATTAAAACACGACTAATGGGCGCCGTACCGAAATCGGTAATACTTGGTCACCGCGTCTCTATTACATACACACGATAATAAAGAAACACAATTCCAACCTAAGAATTTGCATTAGGTTACATTCGTTTTAGCGGTTATATATCACTTTAAATTGCATGCAATTATTGTCAATTTTGCATACTTTCTTTTTTTTCCCAAACAAATTTAAAATAATAAACTTTTCCCATCGTATATGTTAATGAGTTTTCCGGTGCATTTACATACTGGATAGAATTATTATTGATGACCCGCATTTAAAGAGTTAAAAAAAAGTAACTAATTAACATTAATGGCCGCTTTGAAGTACGGCACCGTAATTGTCATATTTTGACGATATAAATATGGCCGATTAATTGATCGCGTGTTGGATTGTGTCATAGCAAACTGTGGTGAAACTGTGTCAAGATATTAAAATCGTCTCAAATTCTTAAAAAAAATATTTAATTGCTGTTTGAATAAACGTTAAATGCATAATCAAAACGAGCAATTAAACTATTAATTGGATCATTTTTAAACGTTTATTTTAATTATTATCATCAATAAATTTATTATTGCATCAATCAATCTTACATAAAACTTGGCATCTGAAATTTTCATGTTATTTTTATGTTATTATTGAGTGCTAAAAATATTTTACAGTTTCAAGCACTGTTTCTCTAAATACTATATAAAATATTAAGTGAAAACTTAGAGTTGCAGTCATTAATCAAAACACTGAATAAATTCATCGTATTTTAATGCAACTATAAATTATAAATACTAATAATTATAATTTTTAGGACAGCGTTAACCTAACCCTGCCGATGGAGTATATTTTGGACCCCAAGTATTTTATTTTTTTCAAATAACTCTTTTAATATAAATTCTACATGTTATAAACAGTCTAAAGAATAAATATTGTCCTTTATTTTCCGCAATTGTGATAAAAATTACAATATTTACTACTGTTCCCAAAGGCGCGATGTTTTTTCTCGCTCGCATTCTGTACGATGTACCAATTGCGAGAGAAACGTACGAAAGACATGTGCTGCGAGAGCTCAATCTAGGGCGAGACATCGTCGAGTTCACGTGTCATTCATTAGTTAACAAATTCAATATATCAACCAAATTATGAAATGCATAACTATTTTTATTAGCATAATCCATTTTTTTAACAAAAATGAAATAAAATGCTCGGGGTCTCTGATAGACCCCCTTTGGACGACTCGGCTAAGGTAATTTCTACTATTTTATCAGTGTTTTTCAAAATAGTACTTGATGGAAAAATGAAGACTTTCAGAATAAGGAGTATTTTATTTTAATACAACTAATAATAATATCTTTTAACGCGTTTGTTTTTAAATATTTTTAACGAATTATTGCTATTAGGAATCATATACTTCATTACAATTATTTTAGGGAATTAATACTAAATAAATTGGTACAATTAAATTAGATAATTCCAAGATAAGAATTAGCTTTTTGCATTAGATTAATTATTTAATAACTAATTAATCTCACTTATCGAGTATTTCACGATCATAATAATTTGAACACTTTTAGTTAAAAAATAGTTCAAACGTCTAATTTTTTATCGATATTTTTGAAAAAAACGAGGGTGATTGACATTTCTCAGATTATCGGCCATAAACCATCGACGCTATGACACAATAAAATTGATCTAATTTAACAGAAATTCTGTAAATGCATTTCCGTATTGTTTATTGTACAATACAACATCGTTATTGCATCTTTGACATTTACGACAAACCATCCATCTCGACAGATTTGACACGAAATAATCGCGAAAATTCACTAGGACTTGTATTTCATCATATTGAATATTCAATGATTTTCTATTTACCACTTTTCCATTACATCATTATATATTAATTAATTACTAATAAAGATATTACAACCGTAGAATACCTTACTTCAAGTTGATCACAAGGAGCGTATAAATCGTGAAATTTAGGATTTGGATCATTCGTAGAATATAGCATCGTCTTCTGCAGACCATCAAGGAGGAAAAAGTAATTAGAAAGAATGAAGCTATCGTGGCTTCCTAACATTCGCTGAAGAAGAAGTAGCTTATATATTACTACTAGTTCAGTTGGATAATGGAGAGCATAAAATAAGGAGGTTGGATAAGAGGAAGTTCAAAGGTAATCTTGTACTTTTCACTTTTCTATTGTGTTAAATAATTTTGAAAATAAAATTTAGCAATAGTCAGGATTACATAAAGAGTTCTATTTATTTTTGATGGTATTAATAATTGAATCTATTGTGGTGAAGCTGTGGCTCGAATATGAGAGGTGTACAGGATTTGGGGAAAGTTTATTATTTTATTTTGTAAAGAAAGACGGCCATTTCTTCCTAACAGCGGGCGTAAAATAATGTTATTACATTGATATCTCGGTATACGTCGGCTTTGAAATAAATTCAACTTGATATACGTCCTGTTTGGACGCGAAAAAATATTTGGTATATGACAAATGGTGCACGATTACGTCCTCGATCGGCTGAATATCAGATCTGGTTTAAAATGACCTCTGACACAGAATTGATCCTGAGAGAACTTGGAAAGATCAATTACTATTGTTCATTGCTAATAATCTCATTAACAAAGCCAGTCAAGAAATATCTATAAAACAATAAATTCTACTTGGAAGAATTTGTGTTGAAGACAGACGACAGAAGCAGTGACTGAAAAAGATGAAGCTATGCCTTTAATGGAGGGTATTATCTCTTTGGCCAGGACCATAGGTCTGGATGTTAGATAGTGGTGATGTGAAGGAATTATTATATTGACATGTAAGAGCTGATCATTAAAGTATAGTAGGGAGTTGAGAAGAAAGAACACAAGACTAAGAATGAACAGACAATGTCATATTTCCGGGACATCGCTAGAAAAGTCAGAAACGAAAATCTTTGGACAGATTATTTAGTAAACCTCGAACCTGATGAACTTATACCTAATTGCTTTTGTATTAACCACTTCTGTGGCCAACCTCTTGGAA
Organism: Philopotamus ludificatus; assembly: GCA_022495035.1. Taxonomy (NCBI): domain Eukaryota; kingdom Metazoa; phylum Arthropoda; class Insecta; order Trichoptera; family Philopotamidae; genus Philopotamus; species Philopotamus ludificatus. The sequence continues at coordinate 17,708 of JAGXCT010036724.1, read as the reverse complement.
AAAAGTGGGTAATTGTTCTCGAAAGATCAAATTACGACACGTGTCACTCAACGCGCGCGATGCGTTCTCTATACTGGTGGGGGAATGACCCGAGCTGGATTCAGGCAAATCACTATAAAAAGTTTCTTGTACGATATGCCCGAATCCAGTTCGGGCAAATCACTGTGTCAGCAAAATACCTATGAGTTGTATTCGGGCAAATCACACAAGGGGTTAATGTATATCCAATCCTCCAATAGCGCTCCTTGCTATCCAACAATTCTGAGGCTAGACCCTTTCGGAAAAAAAAGGTTATTGTATGTTTGATTGGATTGCAGAGAGATATAGTCAACCATTATATAGCGCTCCTTGCTATAGAGCAGTGGTTCTTAACCTTTTGAGTGAGCCGCACCCCTTTGAATCTGAAAATAGGTCTCCCGCACCCCCATTCAATTGTTTAATTTAAAAACTACATTTTTTTGAGAAATATATTGTGTATTTAAAAAAATATGTACATTTTATAATATAGTACATTTCAAAAAAGAAACAATTGGCCAAAGCCACTGAAAAAAATCAAGTATTTTTCAAATATCACAAAAATAATTATTTTGTTAGAACTGTCCCGCACCCCCGGAAATACCTTCCCGCACCCCCGGTTAAGAACCACTGCTATAGAGCGACGTGCGCGAATATCCCTCCTATAGCGCCTTCTTCCACATCACCGTTTTCTATAAAACGTTAAATTTTCTGTGGCCCAGACGTATTGATCCAGAATTTTTTATTGAACCTAAAATTGAACCACGGTTTTTTACTATTTATTCATAAAAAAATGTTTATTGGAAAGGATTTCAGATCAAAACCTATAGATGCTTCTTATTAATTTTACTAATGAAAATCTTTTTTCATATATTCGTAAAATAACATTAATGAAAGTAGAACGTAGATTCGACCAAAAATATCCAGAATGGAAAAGATGAAGAAGTGTTATGAGTATTATTCATGAGTATTATTCATCAGAATTTAACCGATCCGTCATGACGGTTCGAAAACAACTGCGTCAGTTAAGATTCTTCATCAATTTCTTGACTAAAAAATAAATGAATTTATTGTTATTTATTGATATTTGATAATATTTATTGTTATTTATTGATATTTGATAATATTTATTAGTATTTATTATTATTTATTGTTATTTATTGTTATTTATTGTTATTTATTGTTATTTATTGTTATTTATTGTTATTTATTGTTATTTATTGTTATTTATTGTTATTTATTGTTATTTATTGTTATTTATTATTTATTGTTATTTATTGTTATTTATTGTTATTTATTGGTATTTATTGTTATTTATTGTTATTTATTGTTATTTATTGTTATTTATTGTTATTTATTGTTATTTATTGTTATCTATTGTTATTTATTGTTATTTATTGTTATTTATTGTTATTTATTGTTATTTATTGTTATTTATTGTTATTTATTGATATTTATTGATATTTATTGATATTTATTGATATTTGATGGTATTTATTGTTATTTATTGGTATTTGTTGGTATTTGATAATATTTATTGTTATTTATTGATATTTGATAATATTTATTGATATTTATTGATATTTGATAATATTTTTTGTTATTTGTTGTTATTTATTGTTATTTATTGTTATTTATTGTTGTTTATTGATATTTATTGATATTTGATAATATTTATTGTTATTTATTGATATTTGATAATATTTATTGTTATTTATTGATATAATATTCTAAGAATAAAAATAGTTATTCATGATATGCCTCATAATATCGTCGATATTTTGGTTTATATTTGATAATCAATATGACGCGTAAATGGCACGTATCACTCGCACTCGGCACATCGTACCGGATGCGAGCGAGAAAAAACATCGCGCGCATGACATCAGCAGCGAATATTGTTGTTTTTATTTTTTTATCGCAATTGCGGAAAATAAATATAGACAATTAGACAAATACAAAAAGTTTGTGACATGGATTTATATAAAAAAAAATTATTCGAGAAAAACCAAAAACTTGGGGTCCCAAATAGAACCCATCTCAGTAGTATTTTGCCTCGTTATTCCATTCAATGTTTGCGTAATCGTAATCGAAATTTTCTAAATAAGATAGCCTTGTTTTTTCTAGATTGATTTAAATGTAACATTCATTGGTCCATTTTAAAAGATTGTTTGCGTAAAATTGGTGTGTCGTCAGCACAGAGTTGTCTCTGCAAACCCACAAATTCAGCAGAAAATTAATTATAAATTCTATTAAACACAATATTTATGTTTTGGTATGGTAATGGCCACCGACATTCGACTGCCAAATTATCATACGTATTACATTCTGTGAATAGCCGAATATGTTATGTGGCATTATTATAATAATTAGCAATTCATAACGTGTAAAGCCTAATGGATTATTGAAATTAATAGAAGTCATTACTCAGACAATGCATATGCATATGAACGTCATCTCGCCGCGGCATAGTATGAAAACTCTATCGTCAGCCATTGATGGATTGTACGTCCAAGATAAAACAATTTTATCGATATTAATGATGCGCGACTTTAATTAAGTTTAGTAATGAACGAAAGTAAATTGTGATAGGCTTTCTATGAGATAATGTTGAATAAATTTCGCAGTGATAATGATTTAAAATTGCGGCAACTCGGATCGATATCGGTTGCAGTGTTGCAATTCGCACAGCGTGCAAAAATATAAATACTATAATTACCGACGAATAAATCGCGATAATTAAAATACAATATCAACATCGTCTCGCGTTTCGTCCTGATATTCTTAATAGAATATCTGCTTCCTGGTCATTACCGCGGTATAATCCCTTGTGCAATAAAAAAATTCGTATTAACATTTGCACTAAAAATTATTTCGCTATTGTGCAATCTCTTTTTTCGTTCAATAATTGATCAAAATTTATGTTTACATAACGAAATTTCTTTTCGGCGAATGGAAATAATTGGTGGAACGATTTGCGTACGCATTTTCTTCGTGGGTCAATTCCAATACATTCCGAGATGATTTGCCTCGTGCGCTAGTTAACTCTGATATATGTACATATGTTGTGTATGCAAATATATACACGACCATGATCGTGTATGAGAAAATGTACATTTCGCTTATGATGCGAAATTTAAATTTTGATGCACGCAAAATAATTAACACTGAAAAATAAGCTCGATTTTCTATTCACGCAGATTATTTGTATCGCCACGATTAAGAAAAAAAAATAAACAACAAAACAATCATAACACATTCAAATAATAAAACAATTAATTAACTATTTTAAAAAATATGCAAAAAAATAGTGAAAGTGAAAAGCAGCATTTGACGTATTTTACTTTTTTACTATCGAAAAGATAAAAATGCTTTTCAAGTAAGAACAAAATTATCGAATATGAATGTAGAAATTGTATTTATAGAACGCCAGTGCCAAAACTGGTTTGCAAAATTTGATGTTGAAGATGCACCACGTTCTGGAAGGCCAGTTGAAGCTGATAAGGACACAATAAAGACATTAATT
>JAGXCT010036724.1:0-12322 GCA_022495035.1 Philopotamus ludificatus | reverse complement strand
AGAACTGCACGTGGGCGTGGTCACGAAACATCGCGACTTGTTTTTGACTCTCGTGTGTAAAGGACCTTATCCGTCTTAATAGATCAAATATTAAATAATAACTTGTTAAGTTAAGGCTTATTTGAAAGATTCAACAATAGAAAAATCTACATGCGCTGGATATCAGTCCTGATTTAAATCTGGTCGAATACCTTTGGCAAAATTCAAATATGTAAATTAAAAAAATAATCTTTGAATAATAAGTGAAATAAAAAATATTTCTTCCGACGGTAATTTTATTACATGATGTATTTTATGCAAGTGTCACAAGTTGTTGGGTTTTTCCTTAGATTGAAAACTGAGAAATCCGAAAATTGAGCAAAAAGAGTTTTTTTTTAGCTCAAAGCGTCATTTTTTTGACCAGGAGAAGCAGGACTTTTCAGAAAAGATTCTAGAACCGGGGAAAGTAATATTATAGAGCCCTTCAAAATTTAAAATACAACTGTGGGCAAGTAAATTAAATCAATGCCCCTTCTCTCTGATAGGCCCTGAGGGAGAGTAGATCTCAAATGTTTTTTTTAGAAATAATGATACATTTACTATATAAAACCGAACTTATCTATGAATCTATCCGATATAAGTTAAAAATGTTTTTAATTTACCTTGTTATATTCTTCGTCAAACCTTCACTGCTCAAGACGAAACCGTTAGGCTGGTTTTCAGTCCCAATTCGTTGGATAAAGTAACCATGGAGCTAGCAGCTATATCTGAAAATATTTATGGACTTTATATAAAATATTTATGGTACAGAAGTATTATTCAAATAAACATAAGCAAATCAATTTATTATATGCGACTGGAAAACTTTGTCTATTAATAAAAGACCGCACGGATAATCCGAATTATATTTTTTTATTTTGTTTTAAAATTTAATCATTAATGGCTTTAATTTTAACACAGCCAATATTTATTAGGGATATTATTAATCAGTTTGAATTTTCGTCAGAGCTATTTATTATACATGTGTTTTATGTCAAATACACCTTTTTGCAAATCAAATGCACCCTTTTGCAAATCAAATNACACCCTTTAGCAAATCAAATTGACCCATTTTCTATTAAAATGTCTTTCTATTGAAAAGGGTGCATTTGATTTGCAAAATTTATTTGACGTAAAAAATCTGTAACCTTATATTCGAATCCCCATTGGTCGATGTACTCCAATAAAAGATCATTCCAATTCCTTTACTCCCTTGGTTGACTAAGATATAAAATAATATCCGCATCATTAATACATTAGCACTAGATCACATGAATATTATTCCACTCATTCCTCATTGTTGCCATACCCTTTTTTAATTCCTTTACAAAATTTAAAAAAATATAAATCCTAACCTATTTGAATACCATCCAAACTACTGACAAAAATATCATAATCTTCGACTCCCAAAATTCATTCGTAATAAATTATTCCCAGGTAAGTCCAAATCATAATTACCTACTTTCGTACCTTTTAAATGCACTCCGACCCTTTTAATCTCATCAAATTCCTTAACCCCAAATGCATGTAAATAAAATATAACATGCGATTAAAACAAATGAAAAAGAAAGAGGTATAAATGCACACTGTTGGAATCAAGGACAAAGTAAGTACTCCACAAAGTAAATGTAAATTTGTCTTATTATCTTTCTGCTTATATCCTGGGATAAATAAATTTCCCATAAAGGCAAGTCGACAGTCGAAGAATGAGAGCGATCACATTAAACACGAAGCATAAAAAAATTTTAGAGGACAATCTAAAGAAGTCAACATGACGTACATGTACGCCCTGGCGCCTTATTTTAAATGACATGCTTTAAATCTCGAATTAAATATTATTACTTATTATTGTATAAATACTACATAGATTTATCAATAATATGTTAAAATTATTTAAATTTTATCATATATTTTTAGATAAGAAAAAAATAAGTAAACATTGCGAAAAAAACATGAATCAGAATTTAAAAAAAAGCCGTGTTTGGCCTCGAATGCTACTAACAGCATTTCCTGCTCTGTTCATGTACCATACATAAAATGTCATAAATAAGTCTCCCAATGAAAAAAGGTAATGGAGATTGGCCTTATTTGACTATAACATATAGACGCGATTGATAAGCCTGATAAAATATTCAGTTTCATAGTCTTCTTTCGAAAATCGCTCAATTGGTTAAGATTTTTTTTCAGGCTATTAGACATCACCACACTAAATCCATTTAACCTTTGTCGTGTGAAGACAGGGGAGAAACCTAAATTTAGCGATGATTTTGGACTAAGTATTAGGTGTACCGGAAAGAAATCCATTTTTTTTTAAAATTATTTGAGAGCTTCAAGCTTTGGGGTTGCTCATTTTATTCTTGACAATAAAATAAAATATATCACACAAATGAGAAAGCCTAGAAACAGTAATATAAAAAAAATCTTACAAAGATGTTTACTCAACCGTGTTCAGGATAGACTGATCTCAAATAAGACACAAAAAAATGTATGTAAATAACTTTTTTTCTAACAGATTCAGGTGGAGAGTTTCTATTGTTTGAATTAACTCACAGTGAGTCACCCGACAAGGGTTTTTTTTTCACTAGATAGATAAGTGGCCTGTCAGTCATTCGACAGCTTAAAATGAAGAATCAAAACGTGCATATTCGTCATGTGATGCTTTTGGAATTCAAACAAAACACTAGTGCTAGAGCGACGACGGAAAAGATAAGCATGTTTACGGTGAAAGCCTAATAATAGAAATTGGTTTGGGAAATTTCGTTCCGTAGATGAGTCTTTGAAAGATGAGCCAAGGGCGGGTCGCCCTTCCGACTTCGATGACATGACATTTTAAATGTGATATAGGAACAAAATCCACGTCAAACCACAATGAAGTTGGCAGAGAGACTCAATACGTCACAATCTACATTTTATCGCCACCTGGAAAATTTGGGAAAGTCAGACATATGGATACCACACAATCTCAGTGACTGAAATAAGGCAGGCCGAATGTCTATCGCCACATGTCTCCTTCCGCGGCATAAAATCGAGCCTTTTTTTGGATAGGACAATAACAGACGATGAAACCTGTGAAAATATTGGATCAACCACCCTACCGGACCCTAAAGTTAATATTCATGGCAAGAAAACTTTATTGTGTGTATGGTGGTATCGTCGAGGAATAGTCCACCACGAGCTGATGAATGCAACGAAACGATTACTGCCGATATATACGTTTAGCAAAAGCAAAGTTTTCATGAAAAACTACTGGAAAAGCATCCTGCACTCGTCAATCGGAAAGGCGTCATCTTTAGCAAAAGTGACTCAAGAAAAAGTTCTGGAGCTCAACTGGTCTGTTTTGCCACATCCACCTATTCCTCAGATATTGCTACCACCTTTTCTGTTCCTTACAGATTTTTTTGAATAAAAAAACTTTCATTAGTGACGAGCAAGTCCTCGGTACTCTCTCTCAGTCCAAACCCACCAAATTTTATGAAAAGGAGATCCTTCTGCGAACGTTCATGCAAATTATATTAACTCACTAATCAAAGGGTTAATCTTTATTACTCTGCGTACTACCGAATTGAAAATCAACTGTAAAGGATCGTTCTTCTGAAGAAACGTCACGGTCACACTCATGATTATAGAATTATTAAAAAAAACACATATGGCGAAACGGATGCAATTTCGCAGATCAAAATCAATTCTGCACAAGATTGCGATCAGACCAACGCCTATAAAATCAATCATGACAGCCGTCGGTGAGACGCGTTGCACCATCCGATGCACTTATCATTTAAAAAAATATACATTATCCCACAAACCGTGTGGCAACCGACTATTTATCAACAATTAGGATTAGTGTATCGCGTCGGTTTTTTTGACCTATTCTGAAACACCACGCACAGACCCGTGGCTGAGGCGCCAAAATGCCATCGGCCCGTCGCGTTGCCCAACCGGCCGATGGTCCTTATTGATCCATCGGCCGGCTGAAAGAGACCATATTCTTTTGTGGAATCAGGGTTCGCTAATTGCGCACGTATTCAATTACTTTCGCCGGCGAGTGCGCAATCGGCACTAGTTACACGCACACTCTCGTTATGTAACCGTTTGTTACGGCCCGTGTAACTAACTGCACACACATATTTATCCGTAAACGTGTGTTGCGGGGCCACCTTAAAGAGATAAATGTGTGAACTTTATCCGCGGCGCGATTGTTTGCGATCATTAAATAATAGACAATATGAGCGCGATGGTGTCATGAATGAAAAGAAAAGCTTTTCACGCTAAAAATACATGGTATTTAGGCCTTTATGGGCCGCGTTAAACCGTGTCAGACACTTTTGCCGCCATTTTCAGATGAAAAAAATTAATCACAATTGATCGATCGCTTTATAATATCGGGCCACATAATGTAATCTGGCATTATAAAACGACTAATCGGCGCGTCCGAGCTCGGGGGGATTACCACATCGAGCACCAGTGCGAAAGTTTCGCATTTTATAAAAAAAAATTGTCGCGGAAATAGCGCAGTTTACGTTATTCGGGGCGGAATTGTCGGGGCGGATTTGATCCGCGCGTAATTGTCGTTACGTCCGGAAAATAGCGTGACTGACACAAAGAGCTGTGTTGTAGAAAGACATAGCCACACTTGAATTAAAAGAAGGCTAAAGCTGAGGTGACAGAAGCTATGACGCATGATGCTTTATGTGACCTAGGTTTCTTCACTAGGGCAGTAGCGCAGAGGCTTGCAAATCAAAGAATGATAATAAAAAAAATGTTTTTTATTCATCCGAAGAATATCGCTTTCTATATACTACAGGATGTCCTAAAAAAATTCCATACACTGATACCAATTACTATTGGAAAAATCTATTTTACCGCGCATTCGGGAGGACATTGGTAAAAATGGCGGATTTTATATCCAACAGGGTGGAGCATTTCCTCACTATCATTGTGACGTAAGATCATCTTGATGAGAATCAAGATATGCTATTAAGTTCCTCAGACTTGACCCCACTAGACTTTTTATTTTGGGGATACCTTAAAGATAAAGTCTACGCCAGAAAACCTACGACACTGTAAGAATGAAAAGCCACAATTGAGCAAGAATGCGCCACAACACCAAATGGATGGTTTATTAAAGTTAGTGAATCGATAGCCTTATTAATTAATAGCAGAAAAAGTTATACATTTTATGTAAATTCTTTTGCAATTTAAATATTAATTATATTGTCGAATATTAAAAGATTTTCAATGGCAAAATGATTAAGAAACATCTATAGGGTTTGATCTGATATCCTATTAAATAAAAGACATTTTTTTAAATAAATAAATAGAAAAAAAAACGTAAATCAATATTTTGGTAAAAAAATCGTCTGGCCCATATTTTGGAAAAGGTTTTTTAGGACATAGTTTAATAAAAAGGTATATTAAAAATAATTACAACACCGCCGATTGTATTATTCGATGCAACCCTAAAAATAGTTTCATGAATTATAGATGAAAAGCTCGCGAAAATCACCAAAAATTTTCACGTTATTTCGACAATATTAAAAAAAAGAAAATGATTTCTAGATTTGGATTTTTAAAAAGTGTGTAATTAGCCATTATTTATTAATTTAATTGTTTTTTTACTAAAAAAGGTGTAAAAAAATATGGATTGTTGGAAGCGATCTATTTTTGGCACGATTTTTAATTAACACGATTCAAGAAAATTGTTAATTTTATTTTTTTATCTAATTCTATTTACACCTAATTCCATTTTTGCACGGTTTTTATACAACACGGTTCAAGATAATGTCCTTGAGATTATTCAAAAATATAAACAACGTAATATTTGTCATAACCAACGGATAAAATAGGCCTTAAAAGATTAAAGACAGATGCTCGAAATTGAACTAGACTTTTTAATTATTTCATTTAGCAATGTTAAATTTAATTTCAAATAAAATTCATTCACAATTAATTTTAATACGTCTTTGACCTCCCCACCTGACAACAATACCTAGTGATCCATAGGAGCCACTTCGAGAGCCATCGAAAAAGTGTTATGGAAAAAGTCCCAAAAATATATACTAAAACAAATTGTATGATATTCTTAATAAAAAATATTTTTTTTGATTATTTAAACCTACGTTTTCCGTAATTTAATTATATTTTTTTATCAATCCCTGAAAAAACGTCCTGTGCGTGGATAAATGCAAATGCAAAAATATAGCCAAATAGTACATAATAAATAATTAGAGCCAATTTTTTCAATCAAATTTCTTGTAGAATTCTCGATATTATGTACACCCAAAGGATATTTAAGGTAAATTGAAATTAAACAGTAAGTTTGATATCTACCATTTTTATATACGCATCCTATATTTTTGCACGATAGACTTAAACGTACCCGCGCAAAAAGAAAATCATGCGTAATTTAATATCAATTAAAATGCGTAATATTAGCGATATTATATTTAATTGTATTCTATGTAAAGCATTTGTAATTACAGACAACCCTTCTATAGAGTCGAGATAGGAATCACGCTATAGAAGATTAGGCCCCTATACAAAATTAGCGTGAGGTTTTTTAATTGTATTTTGTAAATTTATTATTATGTATATCATGAATGCCAAATATATTCTAATGGGTATTTTCAAAACAATAAAAATTATTATCATTTTTCTCTAGCGAGCTGCATTAATTAAAATCAATTATATATTAACTATCATAAAACGCCTCATTTTCTCTACCGTCTCATGTTTCAATCACAATTATCTAATAAATTAGAGCAGTGCTTTGAAAATCTTTTTTTCTCCGAACGCAACATAACAATTGAAGGTGTGAGAATGATGACGAGGTAAAGACATTTTTTAAAAAAAAAATGTGATAATGCCGGATTCCTAATCCAAAAGATTATAAGCGATATCATTTAAAAGAAATTTTCTTTGATATTTCTTATGATATTCAGAGAACTGTTTCCTCGGTGAAATTATCGATCTTGTCTGCGAGTAATGTCTATGTTCATAGATCTGAAGAACGCGACATGTAAGTCGGAATTGCGAACGATATCGATGTTTCAATTGCAACAGTCTCAATTTCGCGAAGAGTGAGATAAAATCTGGACAATTGCCCGGTAAAACCATCGCAGTCTTGGAATTATTGTCGTTGGTGATTCATTTTTCTCCGGTTTTAATCATCGCGTCGTGAAATGCCGTCCGGATAATGGCGCCACTCTCGGACCAGGAGACAGAATCCCATAGAAATGTAATCGAATCCACCATTCGGACAAATTTACATTCTAGCAAGATCGGCCACTTGTGCAACGGCCGCCGTGTTTGATTTGTACGCCTCTCCCATCTGCATGTTGCAAAATGTCGGCGACGAAGAGCGAATGGGAGATTCGCAGACGCCATCCCTCAATGGCGACGATGGCGAGTAGCCAAAATCAATTTGTGCAATCGCTCATTGAACGCGTTCCTCTCGCTGTTCTCATGCAGCATAACAAACGAAGAACGGCACCGAGCATTCCCCAGTCATAATCCAAAATTTAATTATCGCATATTAAACGCTTCTTTTATTATGAGGCTGTTTGGTAATCCAATAAGAAGAGTCGAAACCGAATTACGCAAACTTAAGAAGTAATCTGATTAAATCAGTCGGTGCTTCCGGGCCACAGGAAGGACAGCTCAGCGAGCCACTGTGGGACGCCATTGTGTCAATTGTTTCGGAGAAGGTGAAATGAGACGAGGATGAGCTGAGAACCGGCACAAAAAACAGGGCACGCTCGTGAATGAAGAACTGATGAAAGGCCAGCTCGCCGAATGGCTTCACGCCGCTCTTGCTCGCCCAAACAATGAAATTGTTGAAGAAGATTTGCATCTTCATCGGCGACGGACTCTCGGAATCACGCTTCGAAAATTTCGACTCTTACTATTATTATTACTATTGATTCCGAAGAAAAAAGAAAATTGAATCTGATTTAAATCGCTCAATCTACGCGGCAAATGCGTTCAGTAAATAACGTTGGACCATACCTTTGCTATACACCAAGCCTCGTATATCACGGTTTTATACAACACGGGCTGATCGCGCCATAACAAATCATACTGAACATATCGAGACTTGTCAGTTTTGTGTGTTTCGTAAGATTTATCAGTTGAATTTTCTGCTGGTAGAGGATGGTTTGAAAACTTTAAGAAACGATTTTCACTACATAATATAAAAACTCGAGGAGAAATTGCGTCGGATGACATAGAATTTGCCAAAAAAATTATTCCAGAATTCGCCGAAATTATAAAAAATAAAGGCTACACCACCAGACCAGATATTCAATGCGGACGAAACGGGATCGTACTAGAAAGGATGCCTCATCGAACCTGCATATCAAAAAGCGAAAAACGTCGCTAAGGAATTTAACCCTTTGAGCGGTATGCACGTACCGGTACGTGCACGCTCTAGTGATCCAGATAGAGTATCCACGTACCGGTACGTTCACACACCCTGGCGCATTATTTTAAATCCCACGCTTTCAATTTCAAATAAAATGATACGGCTTTATACCTACATACATATTTATCAATGATAAATGAAAATCATTAGAATTTTATCATATATTTTTAAATAAAAAAAAAATAAGTAAACATTGCGAAAAAAAGTTTTTAAACATTTTTTTTAAACGGTATTGTATATATAACGGAAGAAAAAAGGCGTATGCTCATTAAACACAAGCACAAAAATAACGAAAGAAAAAAATAGTATACAATAAAAAATATTTGCTTTCATAAAATGTTGAGAACCACATGTGTTTTTACTACATACATCATTTACTTACTATCTAAAACATAAAAAAAAATTCTAAATAAAATGGATGAAGGAATTTCATGGATCAAAATATTCTATCGAATTGCAAAATAAATAAAGTTTTCCGGTAAAAAAAGATTGAGAAATAGTTATTTATTTATTAATTTGCCATAAAAACACAAAGAATGATAAATAAATATTATTTTAAAAACAAAAAAAATAAAAAAACAGTTAAAAAACAAAAAGTACTCACTAATCAAAGGGTTAAGCCGGCGAAAGAAAGAATATCTTTACTCTTATGTTCTAATTCTTCTGTAAAATTCATAATGAAGCCATTGTTTATTAATAAGCCTTTAAACCCTCGAGGACTGAAAGGTTGTGACAAAATGAATTAACCTGTTTATTGGAAAGCCAATAAAAATTATAAAACAAGTATTATTTTTAAGGATTGGTTTTACAAATGTTTAATACCTGATACAGAAGCTTATATGAGGAAAAAGAATCTTGATTTTAAAATATTATTGATACTGGACAATGCACTAGGACAGGGGTCGGCAAAGTGCGGCTCCGAAGCCGCATACGGCTCTTTAGCCCCTTAAGTGCGGCTCTTTCACAAATATCCACGGGCAAGCACGCAAAATGCGCTGATGATATCAATCGGACTTATCAAGAGGGAACGTTTTAAAACCTTTCGAATCCCTATTACCAGAAATCAAATATTTCTTTTTGAGAAGTGTCCACTATCCAAAACTAACAGACAATCAGTGGATCCAAAATTTTTATTTCATGGTAGACGTTACGTCTTATTTGAATCGGCTTAATCATAGACTACAAGGAAAAGGGAACACATTTTTTTTTATGTTAGAAGAAGTCATTTCATTCGAAAACAAATTATCCCTTTTTGCTCGAGACTTTGAAAGGAAAACATTGTTTCACTTTCCGAGCCTGCTGAAGAATCGCCAAGAAAATAATTCATCTATTGACAAACACTATTTCAAAACAACCATTTTAAATATGAGGAAAGCATTTCTCAGCAGGTTTCAGAAATATAAAAACAGCAGAGCGACCTTAGCATTCGTTAAACAGCCTCTTAATGCTACGATAACAGATTTGAATTTTTCTCCTTTTGACATTGACATTGGTAACTTTGAAATACAATTGCTGGATTTAAAAAACAAGGAAATATGGAGCTCTACATTTGAACGTCTTTGTGCTGATTTGGAAATATTGGAGAAGAACAAATGTGAGTTTAGTTCACAACACAAGTGGTCTGCTTTGAAAGACCTGGAGAAGGAAGACATGATCATCTTCAATGCCTTGAATAATATTCCTGACTCTTATGTTTTGTTAAAAAAACTCGCGTTTGCTGTTCTTTCCCTTTTTGGTTTTACATATGCATGCGAACAATCGTTTTCAAGCATGAATTTTATCAAGAGTAAACTGAGAATCGTCTTATTGATGAGTCCTTGGAATTGTGCCTAAAATTATGAATAACAACATACAAACCTGACTTGCTTAAACTTTCCAAGGAGATGCAAGAGCATTGTACGCATTAAGTGTTTGTCAGTCATTGTCATGATTTAAATTTATGAATTCCTTAATTACATAATATTTTTTATAAAAGAATACAAGTTTTACTAAGTACGAAATCAAGTTTTATTCAGTGTATCCGTAATTTAATGAAGTGCTAAAATTATAATAAAGGTTTACTAAATTAATAAACAGATTTGGCTCTTATTTTGTTTCCGACCCCTGCACTAGGACATCCGCTCGATTTAAAACATCCTAATGTTGAAATATTATTAAAATAAATAATATTAACTAACTTCGATATTTTTTTGGAACGAAAACCCTAATTTTGTATGAACCTCGTATAACACGCATTTGTATTACACTGCGTTTTTGTGGAACCATATGACTATGTTATACGAGGCCTAGGTGTATTTACTCAATGATTAAAATTTATTCTCATATTATCCAATCAAGATGACTGTGCAAAAATATTTCATTATAAACGCGTTTAATTAATAAAATTTCTAGAGAATTCCGCATGTCTCTGTTCATGGTAAGTGGGAAAATTTTCAAATATCTGTGACATGTGAACATTATCTTAGCATTGTATTGAAGCCTCGTTATATAATAGATGCTCGTGAAACACAAAAGAAGTTCAGAAGTGTTATAATCGTTCGATTGTACGATATTTTGAATTATACGCGGTAGCCGTTAAAATACAAAATTATTGATAATTAATTTATAATGACCACAACTTTAGGACAGAATTAAGACAAATACAAGAAGGCGTGGATCCGTGCCAAAGTAATGATATCAGAATGTGATCCGGATGATGCAACATTTGTGATCACCAGCATTTTTTAAAATTTCCTAAACCGTATGAAAGCAAAACATCGTAAAAAACGGGAGATTATACTGTATTTATTTTATTTTTATCATTCCAAAGATTATGGCGAGGCTTAAAAGGTCCTTCAGTGAATGAACAATTATATAAAAACTAGAAAAAGAATTCAAATAGAACCTAAATAATTTATTTTATTAGATAAAAATAGATTATTCTTTGAATATAAATAGTTATTCATGATATGCTTCATAATCTGGTCGATATTATGGATTTTTTTACTAATCCATATGACGCGTAAATAACGGGGCACGGATCACTCGCACTCGGCACATCGTACCGCTGCGAGCGAGAAAAAACATCGCGCACGTAGCAACAGCAGCGAATATTGTTGTTTTAATTATTATTCGCAATTAAAGACAATAAAGGACAATGATTATTTATAATATTTATTCTATATTAGTTTTAAAAAAAAATTGCTATAATTTTTTTAGCTGATGTCAGTTAAAAAAAACACTCGTCGTTAATAAATTTTAGACAGACAGGGGGGTCGGGAAAAAAAAGACGCCAATGGGGAGGGGGTCCACGAGGCAAAATATTTTAGGAACCTATGCCTTTTGAATGCAGCATGTTTTTTTCGCAAGTGTCGCAACAAATGTCAATAATACCCTAAAAATTGAAGAAATGATAATAATATCAATATTGCAATTAATTACTTCTAATATGTACTATATCCATCAATATTATCATTATATTCAAGGAAAATGTATAAAAAATCGAGTAATACTAGAAGAAAAATAGTAATTTTTGGATTTTAAGAAAGTTTAATTAATATTTAATATTTAAAATGTTTCCCCTCATGACGCCATTCGGCGCACCTAATCTTCGGGCGTCTGTGTGCGCCACACAATCTGGCCATATGGACAACGCGCCCCTGCCTAGTATGAGTCTTCGTATTAATTCGATTACTCAGGCTTATGGATCAGTCCCTAGCCAGTGTTCTATCTCATTGTTTATGCCATAAATATATGGTATTCATTTTCTAAATGGAGACCTTGAGGACAAAGTTTTCCCTGCCATCTTTATTAAACACTGGTATGGATGTTAGCTTTCAAAACTGATTACTTTACGTTGTCCACAATAATTGAGTATGATATCCAAATTGCTCAATTGGGGATCTT
>JAGXCT010036723.1:129092-143462 GCA_022495035.1 Philopotamus ludificatus | reverse complement strand
CGCGAACTTAGACAAGGACTAAAAATGGGAGATTTGCCAGTGAAGTCAGTGGCGCACTGACAGTATTCGGCTCTGTGTGCAGAACTTTGATTGGGTACAGTAAAATACGATAAAAATAAAATTTCATGAAAAGGAATTAGGATATTTTAATGGATTTCAAGAGAGTTTAATAAATTAATATTTATTATTTTGAAAATTTTCCCCTATTGGCGTCTCGGTGCTCCTAATCCTCCGGCGCCTGTGTGCGCCGCACAATCTGGCCATTTGGACGGCGCGCTCCGACGTGAAGTACCAAGCCATCAAAAACTACAACATAGAAAAAGGAAAATTTTACTACTCGTTATGAATAGTACGGCACATCCTCATTTAAACAATTCAAATTTCTTCCCCCGAACACCACGTGGTTCATGACCATTACCATACAATCAATGGACATGAGAGTGATAACAATTTGAGTACTTTATCTTCATATGTATCAATTGAAGAAAATTTTCTCACAATTTCCACATCACCCAAAGTCATTTTGTTTATTTCGCTTATTAAAATCGGCCGTTTTGTGAGACAATATTTTTTATCCCATTTGTCCCAATTAAGCGGAACTTACTGTATTTGAATCAAATTAATGGGAATTACGCGTTGCGGTCAGCTAACCGAAATCTCCACCCGGAACCGAAAACTTTCTTCGTGTGAAACCGTCTCTATGAATAACAACATAGTGGCAATTTCACTTGTTGTTGGATTACTTATGCTTGTGATGTCATTCAATTTACCATCTTCAATTAGCGTTGGTTAACTAAGAGAGTGCATTCACCGTACTGTGTACCACTCATCACTCTGGATAACATCTCGTATGCTTGGAATGTGACGTTATTGACTCTTGTTGGCAGATTAGCGTCGTTATCGCACACCCCATAATGGAGTGTGTCGTCTGTTCTTTTAATTGCCGATGTACTGTTGGACGCTTAGTGTCGGAATACTAACTCGCATTGCTATTCTTTTACTAATCTATATTATTATTTTGTATTTTCAGAACTGCATTGGATACGCGTCTGAGCAATATAGAGGTAAGCTTCATGACTATTTCATAACTGTACTGTGCACAATTACAAGTTGAAAAAAATTAAATCTTTCATAAATTAAATTGCACGCTGAATTATAAACGAAGGTTGACAATGATTAATATGTTGCATGAAATATTAATCTTTGAAACCTTCTCACATGTCATATTGCACTCAAAATAATCATCAACCGTAGCGGCAAGGTCGAGGCCATTTTCCGTTTAAAATTTCGCTGAATACTGTATGGCGAGTACGTGTGTCTGCTCTTTTATGATGCGTTGATGATACACGCCGTGTGTTTAATAGCCGATATAATTTTATTTAATTGTACACCTTGACCTCTTTAAATAGTACACTTTCTTCGAGGTTCGAAATTAATGAGGATAATGTTGTAATACACTGCGTTGCGTATTGTTATACTTGACCTTAGTGCGATGCACGACGTGTATGTGTGTATGTAACTTAATTGTTTAAAAAAAATTGCTTTGACATGACAGTTTCAATGTCTGATAAAACAACATACATATATTATTTTGTGATTTGCCAAATTTCGAAATCGAGTATATTTCCTTGTTCGCATTGATATCGAATGCAATAAAATTGGGGTAGTTTTATTGTGTGCTATTCTCCCCTCATGCCCATTAAATCTACAATGTTGCATTATTTATGATGACCAGGATTTATGTATCATAGAAAATCGTTTTTTAATGTTTTTATTTCGGGGGTATGGTTTTATTAATTATATTTAGTGTACTTTTTTACATTTTTATGTTGCACTACGATATTCGCAGAAAATCGTAGCTTATTTTTTTTATTTATTTATTTAACGATGGATTCCAAAGTGACACTCACTTAAATAAATGTACGATAAAGATTTTAAAGATGCGATTGCATAAATCACAATCATCCCCTGGCCAATGGCATAAAGAATTAATAGATATCGGTTAAAGACCGCCGTAACCCTAGTCGTGGATACTTACATTATTATAACAGATTGTTGTTACCTACACGTCATAACATACTTGTTAAATAACTTGGTATGAATAGTGTGGCAACAAGAACAAACTAACCAGTAATTATGCTACTGCGGTGTATGCTGTTTGCTGATGATATAATTCTTATCAAAGAAGATAACATCATCGCTTAAAAGTACCTCTAAAAACGGAAAAAAAGCAAAAGAGATGCCAAGGATGCACGAGTGAGGGGGTTTTTCATATTCATGTGATAGATGTAGCTAGATACAATCCCTGAGAGGTTAAATGTAGACTATTATTGTTTATTTTATGACCCGTCATAGCTTGAAGGTTAGAATTACAAAGTTAGTTAGAGTGGCAAAGGGTTAGAAGGTCACTTAACTAAGTAAAATAAATAATAATAATGAAAAAAAAGTTACGTAAATGTATATCTGTATTCGGAAGTACAGTCATCTCTTCCATAGTGCCAAGATATGGACTATGCTATAGAAACTCCTCATATAGAAGATTAGGTAACCTTATTCTATTTTTTACTTGGTATACGTATGCACGTGTGTTATATTAATGAAAATTTGCCACGAAAATTTACCGTATAGAAAACGACGATTTAGAGGAATGCACTATAGGAGAGACTGTCGCACACGCCACTTTATAGCAAGGAGCGTTATAGGAGGCTTGACTGTACTTTCTGATGTGAAAGAACATTTTAGAAAATGAAGTATGTATTATAGCAATACAGATCATTATTAATAGATTACCATTTGCAACAGCTTTAATTATAGGAATCACTAATTTCGAACACCAGTTGCCCGATCTTATTTTTTTTACTATATTGCCCTTAACAAATTTAGAGCACCCCAGCAGGGGATCAACATGACCATTGTTTCAATATTTTATTAAATTTATATTGTTACCGGATTCTGAAGATTTTATAACAAAAATGTTCCCCGATTTAAATTGATACTTATGGATTACGTCGTTGTCAGAGTCCTGAACAGTGGCGGCTCGTGAGAAAAATAATTGGGGGTGCTGCGGAACTATTAGACCTATGCTTGCCAATGCAAGATTCACAGTATCGAATAATTTAATATCAGTTGTAACAAAACTCGATAACTTAAAAAGCTTGCAATTTAACAATACAACCATGATAAATTTATCCGTCCTAATTATACGAAATTGTGTCTTAGATTAGATAACCGAAGTAAATTTCTATTAGTTTATTTGGCTTATGTTCCTTGAGATTTGGGCCAATAAACCGGAGTCACAATTAAGCAGAATCGACTGTATTTTTATGTAGATGTGACACCTTGAATGAAGCTGTTTTTTTTTTAGAATTTTAAAACACCGAACCGTTAGAATGTAGATTTGAAATAAGTTGTTAAAACCATGCAGCATTCAGTTGGTTTCGAATTTTTCTACGGATTTTCTTACTACTTGCTGCTCGATCCCGAGGTTCTCAAGATCTTGTTCGATGACATCTGTTCATCCCTTTCGAGGTCTATCATTCCCAAACCTGTTTCCCTATATATTATTTGCTTCTTCATAATACATGTATTTACAAACCACTGGTATCATGGATCTTGTCTTGGATTGGTGCCACCCCCAGGCTTTCTCTTATGTTTGATTTGGACCTTGTCCAAAACCATGTAAACATTTATTTAAAATACCTAATGCATTTTTCTACATTTTAATTAGATCATTGTTAGGATTAAGCTATAAATTTAAAATACAATATGAAATTAAATCAATCCGTAAGTGTATAAATGTAAAATTGCTCTAAAAATATAAAAAAGCGATAATTTTCGTATAGTGCATTACACGCATTGAAACTTAGAGGCTGTAGCAAGATTATTACATTAACACTCAAGGACCCGGTCCCGCGTTAGTGCGGAAATTTTCGTCAACGGTAAAACACCCGCTCCCGCACTAACGCGGGTTCACACGAATTGTGTTATCTAATGCGCTACAAAAGGCTTTATTTTAAAGTTTTACGACTCGACACAGTTTAATTCATTGCTCTGCATCCCCTTTGTAAAATATATGACATATGTGTTTATTTATAGTTAAAAACTGTCCTTGAAATAATAGATTATTTGGATCGAAAACTTTCCAGTACTTACATCGGCTAGAACGATTTGGAATTTTGTTTATCCATTCAACAAAATAACTTTTTTGGAATATTTATGTAGTACAACCCGTCATATCCTTTATTACAAAGCTAAAATTACCTAAATACTACATAAAGATATCTATGTATATGTTTTTTATCGTCTAAAATACAACAAATCATCATTTTCACAGCTCGAAAATTTTATTTCTTGTCTAATATTCTAATAATCTAATATAAGTATACTATACGTATAATACTTCTTTTTTTACGAAATTATCTCTAATAGGAAAAAAGTTATTAAGCATTTTTTTCCAGAGCCGCGCAAGATCGATAAAAAGATGCGGGTCTAGGTATAAGTTTCGCCTGAAAACAGCGGGTGCTTGAGTGTTAAGATATGTTTAGTTATATTTTGACTTATAGGTTTTTAATGATGCTTTTCTTCATACCTAAAAGTGTAAGTAATCAGAAATTCAGATCAAATGCGTGAGCATTGTGCTGTAAACACAAAAACCCGTTTTCTAATCGGGACTTAATGCCTTGTTTTTTTTCATTTCATGATTTTTCTAATACACCGTGTCTATTGCCATACATATCAACGTTATTATGTTTTTTTGAGTGATGTAAACTGCGAGATAAGCGATCGTATCATGATTACGTTTAACACATTCTCTTGAAATGTGTCAATCATACGTTTTATCTTAAAATTACGCATGCGGACTCGACTCACGACCGGCGCACTTTTAAATAACCCTTTCCCTTTGACCTCTCTTGTTTGATAAGCCGGTAAGTATCGAACTGTTGAATATTGGTGATCACTTGTTTATATATGCCATTGTTATGCAGCTATTGTCTCAGGCGAACCGTGTCTTATTGAGAATATTAATTAAAAATTTAGATCTAAACTTAGAGCATGATGCTGACGGTATTAGTGGAGAGGATGGTCATGTTTTTTTTTTATCTTCATGGTAAATTTCCAAAGTTGATTCTTTTCATTATGTGCACGTTCAATGCAAACAATTCGTTCCTCTTTTTTTACTATTGACATTTTAAACAATGTGAGTAATCGAGATAAGGATCGCGGCAATGCCGTCTGTTTATAGTCTCATTCTCTTTGCATTCCTTCGGATGATAATGGCATATTATACACCGTCCGTTATATTCTTCGACTGTCAACTGTTCATTTATTTTTATTTTCGCTTAATAATTTTTGTGTGTTCGTTTCGACCTTGTCTGTTTCGCGGTGACGGCCTCAACTTCTTGCATAACTGTTTATGTACGTGAGCGGTTTACACGAAACGTTGATGTCATTATTTTCACTCATTTTCTGCATTTTTCCAACGCATAATGATGAAAATTATTTTTTAATAATACATTTGTATCACAGTCACTTTTTGTGTTGATGCGAAAAATTAAATCGTAACTTATCGGATAGATTGCATCATCATCGATTCGTGTAATAAATGGCAATGAATTATTTTACATAATTATTTTGTATGTGCGAAATGTGCATTTTAAGCTCGTCGTTGTTTTACTAAACGTGTCTGAATGCAAATATTGTTTGTGAGTCAGGTCCTATATGCTGAACAAGATCGCGCGCAAGGAATCTGCCCTGGGCAACTGTTGATTTTTTATTTATTTTTTAGTTGAATATCTGCAAGAATGTATCAAAATTTTTGGACCGACCGAGAACCCCAATTAAGTGCAATTTATTTTGGGCGCTACACGATGGCGATCCCTATCCAATTGACTCTCTTCTTAATATTATGCCAAAGTGAAGATAAGTCTGAGGGGTGTTGAACTCGATCGGACTGGTCTTCGTCACTCTGATCATCACCCACCTTCGTTACGAAAATACTGTTTAGCATTTTATCGCACGTTCGCTTTCAACTTGCACATACACTTTGATATGACTCGTTAAATTGTTTCGATGGTTCATGTGAGCGATTTGTTGCTCACATCTGGTTAATTTTTGGATCGTGTTTGTGTAAATTCGAACATCCTGATTAAACCCATTTTTTCATTCATATTTGAGCAGGGATGCACAAACTACGGCCCACGGGCCACTACGACCCGCCATAGAATATGAAGTCACAAAAATATATTTATTTAAAATTGTACTAAAGTTTTGGGTCAAAATTCTCATTTTCTTAATGTCTGTGATTGAGAGTTCTGTATGTAAGATATGCAGGGGAGGATCGTCTAAATACACTGGGAAGCTGCGGCACCCCCATATTATAAGTAATCGACAATTTCGCAAATTTTGGCACTATTTTTGTATATAAGGAGGCAGATGTTTTAAATGAAAATGAATTATTAAAAAAAATAATAAAGAATATATTTTTATGAAACAAATATGATTTGGTGTTCAGCAACTTTTTGCCCCAAGTGCATTTTTAGCAGCTCAAAAATTCTATGTTCTTTTTAGTAGCCATTTCTCCTCCATCCTTTCCATCGCTTCTTTTTTAATTGATGGCTTAGAATTAATATATTCGTTTAAACGGTTTACATATTCGGCTGCACAATCGTTTTTACCGTATATCGTAAATATTAATTTATAAAAGAGCAATAACCTTCTAATTTGATATAAATAACCCTTTGTTTTCACATCATAGAAATGTACACGTTTATTTTCTCATATTTTTTCATCAGCCTTTAAATTAACCGTGCTATGGAGGATGTAGTTGCAAATTGTAATTCTTCGATGATTATTTGAGGCCTAGAGAAGATTATAGGATTTGGCTCTACCTGGAATATCTGTTCGCCATTGTTGAATTTTGAAGATTGTCCGGATTTCGATGCTCTCAAATTTCGGCAATATCTTTAATAGGGTTTGGCTTTCATAAAATAGAAGAATGCAACGACTGATGTGTCTTTTTTTTCAATGCTAGGTTTATTTAATACGATTTTTTTAGGCTTGTCAAGCTTTTGCTCTACAGCAGGGTTTCCCAAACTATGTTCCGCGGAACACTGGTGTTCCGTATATTGGCAATTCAGATGGGTATATTGGCACTTCAGATGCTCCTGATGCAATGTGGGTTTTGTGTCAAAAAATACTCGCAAACAATTCTTTGGCTCCAGCTAAACTTCGCAGGCACTTCGAAACTACACACTCTGATTACATGGAAAAGACATGCATTTTTCAACAAAATCTCACAAGAGATTTTTTTAAGTCCAAGTTTTAAATGATTACAATGGCTAAAACTGAAAATGAAAATGCAAAAGAAGCGTCTT
This sequence comes from Philopotamus ludificatus, assembly GCA_022495035.1. Taxonomy (NCBI): domain Eukaryota; kingdom Metazoa; phylum Arthropoda; class Insecta; order Trichoptera; family Philopotamidae; genus Philopotamus; species Philopotamus ludificatus. The sequence goes on along the minus strand of JAGXCT010036723.1, from coordinate 136,089 downwards.
ATCGCGTGAGTTATCGTATTGCACTTAATGGGTGAAATAGCGACAATGGAGAGACTATTGCTTACAAAGCACGACATGTTAATCATGTGTTCTTATTGAGCAGGCTACTAAAAAAATTCAACAGCTGATGATAATAAATTATGAAAGAAACTGAAAGCTGAAAATGATAAATTATGTAAAATCTAGACCACTTCAATCCAGATTATTTAAAAGTTTGAGCAATGAAATGGGTAGTGAACATAAAGCACTTTTATTACATACTGAAGTGAGAAGGCTATCCAGAGGAAAAGTACTATTAAGAGTTTATGAACTTCGAAATGAATTATTAGACTTTCAAATTTGTAACAAATCCTTCCTGATTGATACATCTTGCATATCTGACGGATATTTTTACAAAGTGCAATGATGTTAACTTATCATTACAAGGAAAAAGTATTACAGTTTTTAAAACAGTTTTTTTTATGTCAAATAGACCCGTTTGCAAATCAAATGCATCTTTTTGCAAATTAAATGCATCCTTTTACAAATGAAATGCACCTTTTAACAAATCAAATGCATTCTTTTACAAATCAAATAAAACTTTTTACAAATCAAATGCACCCTTTTAAAAATTATGTTAAACAATTAAATATTTTTCAATATATATACCAGTTATATATCAGTTACTTAAAAAATGTAAAAAACGGGTTCTAATGTATTTATAAAAGTGTTCAAATCCTTTGAGTTTTAAAATTTTTATTGGTACGATTTTATCTTCATTTTTAATAAATTGGCTTATATATTTATGATCAACTTGAATTTATTAATTCCAGCATATTTTTTTATTTAAATGAAAAAACTATTGAATAATTAATTATGTCTTTGGACCGTTTATTAAGTTTTTTTTAACATCCATGTTAAAGTTATCTTTTGCAAACTCTTTCAAAAATATTTTTAAATTCCAAAAAAGTATTAAAATTCTGCCAAAAAGCTATTATTTCTTGGTAAAATATAATTTTTAAATAGTAGGCAAGATGATTCTAGCTAGCTGTTCGGTGTAAAGTAATTTTGATTATTTTACTATTTCATACTCATATCTATTACTGTATAATTATACTTATAATTACATATCATTTTCTTGCACTTCAATATTTTTGATATGTAATATTAAATATTAGGCCATCTCACGATGGTCACTCCCGCGTTTCTATATTACGCAGCCCTCCTAGTAAAAAGGGTTGCTGACCCCTGTTTAAATTATTTTATTTTGTAAAAAATGTACATGTAATAACTAATTAATTATTAATTATAAATATTATGTGTTTTTTTTAATATAATAAAAAATCAAATGTACTTAAATCTGAATGCCAAAATATTCACACGTGCGAATTAATTCATCATTTATCTATGCAATGAAGTTACGAAATATAACGAGCGTTTGCTAATGCGAGACTAATTGAACATTATATATTTCAAAATGAATCGATCAAACTTGAATATTTTCATATATTGAGACAATAGTGTTAAATGCTATTTAATTTGAAGAAAATATTAGAATTCAGCAACACCGCATCGCATTCAGCGCTTTTCACAATGCAGATAATTTCAACGGTAGCGCAGCACAACAACCAACATTTTTTATACAAATTTAATTCTAATTACGACGGAGAAAATCGTGATTTGACCACATAAGACGGCGTTTTCGTACAAATACCACGAACACATTATACACATTTTTTCATGTCGTATAATTTTCAATTTTCCATCTCGATTGTTGTCCCAAAAAAAAATTACACCGTAAAATAAATCGTTTCGCTACCGGCCTTTGCATAGTGATATTTTTTATCACTATACAAACCTGACTTATTTGGCCTTATTTTTTCTTGTACACAAGAAATAAGTACATGTGTATTACACACGTTGCACGTACGAACGAATTGCATAATCGCAGTATCCTCCATAATATTATAATATAAATATTTTCCTAACCGACGCAGTACTTTCTTCCGATGTATGCATTCATCAACTGAATATTGATGTGTGTCACTCGTTTTACAAGTGTCGATTGATGTGCTAATACTGTTTCACAGTTCATTCGTTTCACACGATACACTTTAATCGCAACAACAGCAATGATCTCTTCAGAAATACTCGAGGCATGTAATGTATGGACGGACACGGTGATCGTGAATCGTATTATTCTAATGTTATGATCTCACCAAAATATATAATCTGGGCACTTATTGGACGGATGATATGTCATCTAGCAATCGCAAATCAATTCGTATATTGAATTGACAATGGATCCAGTATCTCGCCGTTGAGTTCATCTGCGTAATAATATATTTATAATTAATTAATTCACGGCATAGCTTATCTTGCGGTAGCACTGTGCTTCGGCGAAGAAGTGTATATGCTTGAGATTGATTATTGAATGTGTTTACAATCAACACATTTCACAGATGTTGAACGGAGTTGTATGTACCATGTTCTATATTTACTGTTTCTTACGAAATTGGATTATAACATACTCTATTGTACAGCTTTTTATTGCATATTTATCGATGGAATAGTTATTTTACTAGTTATGTATACATGGAGTCGTGCGATCGATTTTTGTACTATTTACTATATACAAAGTCGATACGAAACACGTGTAATAATCAAAAAATCTTTAATTATTCATCAATATCAATTTTATTTCCTTCAAATAGTTTTCATCAGATACGTCATACACTTGTGCTAGAGCTTTTTCCAATTTTCTTCTTATAACTGGCTATTATGCCAGTTGTTTTTGGCCAAAAATTCTTTCCACATTTTCATTACTTTTCATAAACCCAATTAAAAATGTGCTGAATCTAGCCGTGCCGATGGGGTTTATATGGGGAATGACATTTTTAATATTAACCCTACATGTCACAAACTTTTAGTATTTGTTAAAAAAAGTCTAAAGAATAAATATATAAATAATCATTAACATTTATTGTCCACGATTGCGTAAAAATATTTGTTTCTGTTACCACCGGGTGCGATGTTTTTTCTAGCTTGGACGATTAGCCAAGTGCGAGTGAAACGCACTAGTGACACGTGCCGCGAGAACTCAGTCGACGGCTGTGCTCAGTTTGCGGCGAGAGTCGCGTGTCATTTACGTGTCATATTGATTAGTTAAAAAAATCCGAAATATCGACCAAAATATGATGCAGACTATTTTCATACTCAGAATAAACCTTTTTTTTTAAATGTCAAGATATTGAAGAAGAATTCATCAATATCTTGACATTCAATCGTTCAATCGCCATATTACATAGAACATAAATAGCAGAATTAATCCTCTTCATGAAAATAAAGATGAACACATTATTATGTCTCTAACTAGTTTTTTATATATTCGTTTAATAAAAAAGCAGAACAAATTTAAAGTGTACGTGTTTTTTTTCCGCACTAAATTGCAACTTTTTATAATGTTTATCAATCTAAACTAAGTATGCCGATTATTTTTTTTGTATTATCTAATGTAACCATTTAGACTAATTCATGGGTGTTGACCGCAAACATTCTTTCTTTCGGTCGCGGAAGTTGGCGTAACATACGATCGAAATTCGTACCATCATCAATCACTTTGTAAATTGATTGGCTAATCAATTCGCGTTAAGTGCGTTTTGTATCGATGTGGGGTAACTGCCGATGTTATCTACTATCCACTAATTGACCTAATTCTGTGCCGATATTCATTCTGCGAAAGTCCGCAATTATCTAACACACCTCACGAGTAAAATCACCGCCCTAACATTTTAATATTACTCGTTAAAGCTATTCGTGAATACTTTAGATACTTTAGAATTGATCCATTGTATCTGGTAGTTGAAGAAAAGTTTGTGTATAATGATAGTATGAGTAAAGATATATTCATCAACAAACTCGTGAGATTTCCTAGTGAAAACCTGAAACATCGTGGCAATTATTATATTAATCGAAACTCTCATGTTTAAAGATCGTGATCATTTTTGACACATTTTGACTCTTGGAGATTTCTCTTTCGATTAAAACTGATTGGGTTCTATATTTTTTCCACTGCGCCCTTTAACCCTTTATAGGGCAAAGGCTGAAATTGGTGAATATATTAACCAGTCGCTTTAAGGTCTATATTTCCATGAATGCCCATAGAAATGTCAACCTTAGTAATCGGAATATGTTGTCGAGAACGCTTTTTGGTTAATTAAAAAATTTTGGTTAAAAAAATATAAAAAATCCAAAATAATTAATTTGCCCTGCATGCATATATTATAATTATACAAAGTACTTTTTCGTTTGGTCGTCCATGGTATTTCTCAGTGTGCAAAATCAGCATCACCTTCTAAAAATAAGATATTTTTCCTCGTTTATTTTGCATATTTTATTATTTTTTTACGTTGCATTTAAAGCTTTCCCAATTCTTATTAGTTGCGAGACATTGACTTTTCTGGTAACGAATAATAACCGGTTGGAAGCCTTTGAAATGTGTTGCTACCGAAGAATATTGAAGATTCCATAGATGGGACGTATTAATAATACACTCCAACTTCTTCGCCGTAAAACCCCGTAAAATTAAATACTTTGGACAGATCATTCTTGGAGAGAAAAATCACTTATATAGAAAAAACAAGGGTCAGTTGACAGTCTACTTCCGAAAACGGACAGGGCACTTGAAGAAGTAGAAGAATTCTTCTTATTGTTGACTTATATGTTACTATGATTATTTAATAAATAAATTACTTTATGCTATTTACATTAGGATAATTATATGATTCGGATAACTAATTGCCTTTATAGATTTTTATTAGCTTGGTTTACTCTAACTTTATGAATGATACGAAAACTAAAAATGTCATGAACGCGTTAATACACATTAAAAATGACACAGTCCTGCAGCTATAAGGATCAAGAACTAACAATGCTTCAACTTCTTCGCTTAACGGAGCTTCTTGATGTCGTTAAGAACCATACAATTAAATATTCAGAACAAATCATTCGATCATCATGGAGGAGAAAAAGGCCAACGGTTGATGAGTAAAAGAAAGCTGTCGTATCTCCAATGCCAGTTTTGGGAGGTCCTAAATTGTTCCAGCTAGCGAAGGACTGAAAACTATATAGGAAGGGCACAAGAACTCTTGCGTCTGAACACGGATAAGGCACAAGAAAATTAAGCGCTGGCTTTATAGAAGAAAGCTCGCTCTCGTATTAACACATTGCCTACGGGGGACGTGGATTCCACGTCAAAAGCGTGTTTGTGTTATGTCCGGAGCGCGCATAACACACGCTAGCCGACACTACGCGTTTAATCGGCTGTAACTTATACAGCAGTCTTTTTTAAAAAAATTTTTTTTTTTGAGTCAGGTCGCTGGTGTGATGAAATTTCGACAAACGTGACAAATGCATATAAAACCATTCATTCGGAAATATTTTATGACTGTTTTACAAGAAGGGTGTTATTTATTGTGTTTATCGTTAAAAATAAAACCAATTGGGCTGGTACAAATTGTTTAGTGACTCCTGCTGTAGGATATAAATTATTTTTTTTACAAGAACTATCTAGCAAATGTGAAGTTCAAGTAATTTAATTTTCGGCTCAATTTCTTGATTAATAAAAGAGTAATGATTTTTTTTGTAAAAGACGACGTTTCACTAAATTTCGGCGAATGCGCCCCGCTCCAGCGCAAGTTGTAATATGTTAACAGAATATCCACAATCGAATCGGCCTTGTATTGGAAGCTGTTTCATCATGCCGAGGACAGGAAGCAATTCGCCATCAAGATCAAAGTAGATAGTCGATAATAAAATAATATTTTTTATCGTTTTAGCAGTTTCTTTTATGCGGTATCATCTGTATATCGAAGATAGAAATTATAACAACGAGCAAACCGAAAGACAACGTGTAGTAGTTGATGATCAGTATGCAAAGATAAACGAGGACCAGATAAGGAACGAAAAAAAATGTACCGACCTTTGTAAATTACACTCGACTCTTTTTAGACGGTAGACACGTTCCATCAAAAACTGTTAACATAAGATAATTAAAAAACCGTCTTATTTAAAAAAAAAAGAACAACAGTGTGATATAAAAAATCGTCTAAAAAAGTAATCATGAAAACACAAGTTTCATTTTGTTTGTTTCTTTAAGACTTGTTGATGGCTGCAACTTTTGAACTAGTTTGTATATTCCAAGCAACTTTTATACTTTTTGCATCAACTACTCGATTGATATGCATACGAAAATTCTTATTGTCGTTCTAATGGTAGCTTCGTTCAAATCAAAACTTTTGCAAACATATTTGGAACCTAAACCTCTTTAAAAACAGTATTGGTCATTGGCTGTTATGAGATAAATGTCATTTTGTATCTAGAAATCGCGTTAAAACAAATAATTCATGTAAAAATATAGTATCCGTTCTTTTTAACGGGCCGTGTTACTTCAAAACTGTGTAAAAAAGAATTGAATTTTCATCAATTGTGCATAATGTGCAATCATATCGGCGATACGTGGAATTTCAAAAGCAGTAATACATATCGAGATGTGTGAACTATTTTTAATCACTATTCCCAGTTTCATAGGATAATCTTGAAATAGCTCGCCCACCGTGTTGTTTCAACAAGAATAGTTTACATGTATCTGTAGATATACATAAATCGTTATTTTCAGACGCTGCTTAGTAATCATTATGACATTGACATTGCTCACCAGAGTTTCCCGCAACTCCAATTATCGAAACATTTACCATCACAACTTTTTGTAATTAATTTATGCGTTTTGTGCATCTAAATGCATTGCGTCTCGAAACGCATACGAATTTACGATGCGACCGAGTGTGTTGGCTTCTGTTTCCGTTGACACGTTGCACGTGGAAGTCTTTCCCGCTCGGAATTTTAATTGTTATCGCTAGTATTATTTCTGTTTTATTGATATTCTGATTATAAATATATCATCTTTAACCCTTTCAATGCGGGTCTAAACACGATTCTGCATCTGAGTGCGGCGCCGTTT